>ML330357.1:0-12290 GCA_005239505.1 Nicotiana paniculata | reverse complement strand
CCCAGGATTATATTTGCAATGCCCGCTTAGTCTTCTACAAGACATAGTTGAGCGTGATCAATAAACACTAAGGGGTGGGAAAGGGTAGACATGGGTATGATGACCTGTGCGCTAATGCAACGTGTAGCCCCTAATTGAGGAGTGGTTACAGAGAATTGCATGGATATGATCCTATAGGGTAAATAACCTAGGACCCCCTATCTTTTACACATGTGTGCTTAGATGGTAAATCGTTCAAAACCTTGTATATGTTCCTAGACTTTATATCTTTTAAAACTTTAGCACATATGTGTGCTTAGACTGCGAATATTCTCAAAAAACCTTTATTTGTTTACCTATGTGCTTTTATTGCTTATGTGCTACTTGTTCACAAAGTTTTTTTGGCCGGGAACCACAGTTGTAGACTTCGAGGGGTGCATAACACCTTCCCCTTGAAGTAATTTCAAGCCCTTACCTATCTCTGGCTATCCAATCTGTGTTTGTAAATGACCCTTAGTAGGTGCCCTAACACGCCTTAATTCGTTAGGTGGTGAATCTTCAATTCCTTACCCCTTTCCCAAAAGGAAATGAGTTGTTCCAATAATGTCAAATACCCTGACCGATCCGAAAGGAGAGGGAGAAGAGAGGGGGGCCCGACATACACCTGTGGGAGATGCTATCATTGTAGATCGTGTTTATCATTCATGTATGGTTACCATTGTAATTATTGAGACTACCATAAATCTTCTACTTCTTGATATGGTAGATTTTGATGTTATCTTGGGTATGGATTAACTGCCACCCTATCACACTATATTGGATTGTCACGCCAAGATGATGACCTTAGCCTTGCGGGGTTGCCTCGATTAGAGTAGAGAGGGATTTCTGGCCATGCTACCAGCAGGGTTATCTCTTATGTGAAGGCTCGGCGTATGGTCGAGAAAGGGTGTCTAGCTTATTTGGCTTATGTCCGTAATTCTTGTGCGGAAGTTCCTTCCATGGATTCAGTACCAGTTGTCTGTGAGTTTCCAGAGGTGTTTCCTGTAGACCTGTAGGGGATGCCACCCGTTAGGGATATCGACTTCTATATTTATCTGATTCCGGGCACTCAACCCATTTCTATTCCGTCGTACCGCATGGACCCGCCAAAGTTGAAAGAATTGAAGGAGCAGTTACAAGATTTTCTTGATAAGGGCTTCATTAGACCTAGTGTCTCGCCCTAGTGTGAACTTGTGTTGTTTGTGAAGAAGAAGGATGGATCGATGAGGATGTGCATAGATTATCGGCAGTTAAACAAAGTCACCATCAAGAATAGTATCCATTGCCGAGGATTGATGACTTATTTGATCAGCTTCAGGGTGACAAGGTGTTTCCAAAGATTTATTTGAGGTTTGGCTACCATCAGGTGAGGATTAGGGCATCCGATGTCCCTAAGACAACTTTTCGGACTCGGTACGGGCATTATGAGTTTCTAGTGATGTCCTTTGGCTTGACAAATGCCCCAACAACATTTATGGATTTGATGAACCAATTGTTCAAGCCCTATTTGGACTCCTTTGTGATTGTGTTTATTGTTGATATCTTGATCTACTCCCGTAGTCGAGAGAAGCATGAGCATCATCTTCAGATCGTACTTCAGACTCTGAGAGACAACCAGTAATATACTAAGTTTTTAAAGTGCGAGTTTTGGTTATATTCAGTCGCTTTCTTGGGGCATGTCGTATCGGCAAAGGACATTCAGGTGGATCCTAAGAAGATTAAGGCAATTCAGAACTGGCCTAGACCCGCTTTAGCCACGGAGATCCGGAGTTTCCTGGGTTTGGCGGGCTATTACCGTAGGTTTGTAGAGGGGTTCTCATCTATAGCAACCCCATTGACCAGGTTGACCCAGAAGGGTGACGCGCTCAGATGGTAAGACGAGTGTGAGGTGAGCTTTCAGAAGCTCAAGACTGCTTTGATTACAACACTAGTGTTGGTGTTGCCTGCAAGTTCAGGATCTTATACTGTATATTATAATGCATCCTGTGCAGGGTGATTGCATATGCCTCGCGACAGTTAAAGGTTCATGAGAGGAAGTACCCTGTCAATGTCTTAGAATTGGCAGCCATTGTTCATGCGCTGAAGATTTGGAGGCACTATCTTTACAACGTGTCATGTGAGGTATTCACGGATCATCAGAGCCTTCAGTATTCATTCTAGAAAAAGGATCTCAATTTGAGGTAGAGGAGGTGGTTGGAGCTATTGAAAGACCACCATCTTGTATCATCCCGGGAAGGCCAATGCGGTGGCCGATGCCTTGAGTAGAAAGGCAGCGAGTATGAGCAGTCTTGCATAAATTCTATCGATAAGAGACCACTTACATCATATGTTCAAACGTTGGCCAATCAGTTTGTGAGGTTGGATATTTCAGAGCCTAGTCGTGTCCTAGTTTGTACAGTCGCTCATCTTCCTTGTTTGAGCGCATCAGGGAGCGACAATATGATGACCCTCATTTGCTTGTCCTTATTGACAAGCATGTTACTGTTGGAGATGATGGAGTTTTGAGGATGCATGGTCGTGTTTATGTTCCTAATGTGGATGGAATTCGTGAGTTGATTCTTGAGGAGACTCACAGATCCCGGTATTTTATTCATCCGGGTGCCGCCAAGATGTATCAGGACATGCGGCAACATTATTGGTGGAGGAGGATGAAGAAAGATATAGTTGCATATGTAGTTTGGTGTCTAAATTGTCAGCAGGTAAAGTATGAGCATCAGAGACTTGGTGGTTTGCTTCAGAAGTTAGAGATTCCTGAGTGGAAGTGGGAGCGTGTCACTATGGATTTCGTTGTTGGACTCCCACAGACTCAAAGAAGTTTGATGCAGTTTGGGTCATTGGGAACAGGCTGACCAAGTTAGTGCATTTCATTCCTGTGGCAGTTACCTATTTTTCAAAGGGGTTGGCTGAGATTTACCTCCGCGAGATTGTTCATTTTCACGGTGTGCCCGTGACTATCATTTCTGATCGAGGTACTCAGTTCACCTTGCACTTTTGGAGGGCAGTACAATGTGAGTTGGGCACGTAGGTTGAGTTGAGCACAAAATTTCATCCTCAGACGGACGGACAGTCTGAGCTCACTATTCTAATATTGGAGGATATGCTTCACTCTTGCATTATAGACTTCAGAGGTTCTTGAGTTTAGTTCTTGCCACTTGTAGAGTTTGCCTACAACAACAACTACCAGTCGAGCATTTAGATGGCTCCCTATGAGACATTATACGGTAGGCCGTGCCGTTCGCCAGTTGGATGGTTCGAGCCGGGGAAGGCTCAGTTGTTGGGTACATATTTGGTACAAGATGCCTTGGATAAGGTCAAGATTATTCAGGATCGACTTCCCACAGCTCAGTTCGGGTAAAAAAGTTATGCCGACCGTAGAGTTTGTGATGTTGCATTCATGGTATAGAGAGGGTATTGCTCCGGGTTTCACCCATGAAGGGTGTTATGAAGTTCGGAAAGAAGGGCAAGTTCAGCCCTAGGTATATCGGGCCTTTTGAGATTCTTCAGAGAGTGGGTGAGGTGGCTTACAAGCTTGAAATTCCACCAAGTTTATCAGCGGTTCATCCGGTGTTCCACGTATCCATGCTCCGGAAGTATCACGGTGATCCGTCCCATGTGTTAGATTTCAGCTCTGTCCAGTTGGACAAGGACTTGACTTATGAGGAGGAGCCGATATTCTAGTCCGGCAGATTCGTCAGTTGAGGTCGAAGAGTTATCCTTCAGTACAAGTGTAGTGGAGGGGTCAGCCCATCGAGATAGCTATTTGGGAGTCCGAGTCAGACATGCGGAGTAAATATCTCCGCCTTTTCACCTTCCCAGGTACTTTTCTATGTCCATTCAAGGACGGACAATTATTATGTGTAAGGGAGAGTGTTAATGCACGGAGGGTGATTCCGTGCCGTATGTAATGATATACACTGGGAGTGAGAATAAAATCACGAAGGGTGATGCCATGCTAAATCATTGTTTCATTGTGAGGTTGAGAGTAAAAGAACGAAGGGTGATGCCATGCAATTTTCTTCATTGTGCTTAATTGTTCTTACTGGTTAAAGGCACATTGACTGTTCTGATTATAATTTCCACTGTATCTCTTGTATCGTGTATCTCCTTTAGCATGTCCCCCTTCCAATAGTACATAATTAGGTGTTATCTGTTGTTATCTTGTACATATACTGTTATCTTCATAGGTTTATCATGTAAGTGTCTTGTTATAGCCTCATCACTACTTCGTCGAGGTTAGGCTCGACACTTACAAGTACATGGATTCGGTTGTACTCATACTACACTCTAGACTTCTTGTGCAGATTTTGGTACTGGACCTAGCTGTCCGTGAGGCGTAGCAATTTAGACTTGTTTATTGAAGACTCGAGGTAGATCTGGTGGCGTCCCCAGACCTTGGAGTCCCCTTCTATTTTCCCTACTTTACTGTTTCTTTTCATTCAGAACAGTTGTATTTCCTTCAGACTATGTTTGTTGAAGATCGTAGAGGCTCGTGAGTTGTGACTCCAGATCCGAATTGTTGTAGATATTATGGGCATTTATGTTATTCCACATTTAAGTTTTAGCTTGTATTTAGCTTAATTGATCGTGTTATTGAAATTGACTAAAATTGACTTAACGGTTCTCTAATGTTGGCTTGCCTAGCAAGTGAAATGTTAGGCGCCATCACGGTCCCGAAGGTGGGAATTTCGGGTTGTGGCAATAACAATAAAAGTACAAAAGAGAATAGAAACTACTCTAAGTAATCTCAAATACTCTGAGAGAATAACCTCAAAAAAATATGTACAAAGAAATTCACACAAATATTTTTAAATAACTCTCTCAGAAAATATTCTTTATTCCAAAATTCAAAAGAAGACACTATAGTAATGCTTCTTTCTCTCTATGAGTTGGTGTGTCTAGGAAAGTTTTTTTTCACAACACCGATTTCCCTCCGTAGGATGTCGTGACGACACCTGTCTCTAAAACTAGGTAAGTATAACACTAGTAGAAGAATTCAACCATCAACGATAAACACGAAATAGAAATCTTTATAAATAACTTACAATTCCCAAAACCGGTAGTACAAGTCATAAGCTCTACCGGACTAACCCAGTAAGTATCAAGACTAACCTCGGTGGAGTAGTGATGAGGGAAAGTCAAGACACCTACCAGACTAAACAATCTGAACAAGTGTGTAGAGGAACTAACAGAGAAACAATATTAATGTAAGGCTAAGAAGGATAAGGAATACAAAACAATACTTGCAATGATACGCTAGTAACAACAATATTCAACATGAAACAGTAAAGTAATAGTGTTGTAGAGTAACTGATCACAGTCTAAGTCTAGGGAAAACAAATAAAGGAAAAAGTAGCAATAACTCAATAAGAACAACCGCTTTCATACCAGATCTGTTCAAGCATTTCCACGAGGTACCGAACCTCATAATCACAACCCACGAGTCCCAATTCATGAACCCTAATCACTTGGCATACTTTTCCTACATTATATCATAACCGCGCGGACGGCTCACGTGCCAATAGAACAATCCTCACACAGAAGGCAAGAAGACAGAAGTACATAAAATGGTTAATGACATCAAGATTAACCTTTTTAAAACCGATATGGGTGATTTAACTACATTTATGGTTGTGCAAGTGTTCTACCATAATTCCAGTCAACAAATAAGAGTAAAGTCAATGAATGGCACATAAGAAACGATCACCACGAAATGTACGTGTAACAAAACAACAATGAAGTTTGAAGTAGCGACCATCACAACAAGATTAGCTACATAGAAATTAGCAAATAGTGCAACACGGAGGAAAACAGTTAATAGCATGCTAAGGAAAATAACAATCAAAGACAAGTGCACAGAAAAGGGGATTTGACAACAAGAGCTCTCCCGAGGTACCGCCTTGTAGTCTCAAATCGCAAAATGAATCAAAACTTTCCTTATATCACCGCGGGAGCCTTTATATTTAGTTTTGAAAATTATTTTCCGAAATAGCATCCCACATTTTAGGTCACCTTATCAAGCCACCTTATCTCACCACATGCGTTTCAACACCCAGACCTTATACCACCGCATGTGTATCGAGAGTAATAACAACACGACAGAAACCTCGTGCGACACAATAACAACCGCACGACATAAACCTCGTGCTACCTCATGCAACATAATAACAACCGCATGGAAAAAACCTCGTGCAAACACATAACAATTTTCTCAACAAAACATGTATGCCAAAAACATGACAACTCAAATAAATAACTTTCACATTATGTGCCCACATGCCACAACATTTCCTCAAAACAGTTTCAATATCACAACCACGTATAATCCTCTTCTCAACCACACTGAATACAACAACAACAACAACAACAACAACGACAATAACACGAGAATACAACAAGTAAATCAACACAAGAACTTCGGAACACAAAGACGCAAGAACGAACTCACAGAGAAAGACATAACATGGAAATAATAGTCTCAACAAGAATATTTCAACAAGGGAGAGGTAATTTGTAACAATGATTCCACAAAAGTACAATTCGACAATAAAAAAATATAGCATGAATCAATGACCCCAAATAAGGATACGTCAACAATGAAAGGGATAACAAACTTCCATTAAGGCTAAGCAATTACAGAAGAGATAAAAATAATTTTAATTATGGTTAAGCAATTATGGAAACATAATAATGATTTCAATTAAGGTCAAGCAATTACGGAAAGGATAGCATGATGATAAAAGAGGCAACAACTTCACTTAAGGCACATAAGAGTTTAATCGGCAATAAGGGTAGATCATGAAGCAATTAATTCCAATTAAGACACGTAACAGTGAATTTAGTAAATGGAGGGGGGGGGGGGGGGGGGGGGGGGGGGAGGGGAGGGTTTAACATGAAACGAACTTCATATCGAATTAACATAAGAACTTAAGAGCCTTAAACGATCAAATTTCCACAAATAAGCCCGAGCACTGACTCGTCGCCTCACGTACACGGCCTTCACATGACACAATTAGTACAAACGACTCAAATCCTAAGGGGTTGTTCCCTCCCACAAAGTTAGATAAGACACTTACCTCAAACTATGCTGAATCAATCAATTAGAAGGTCTTTCCCTCGATTTTCCAAATCTGAACGGCTTGAATCTAGCCAAAACAATTTTATACTATAAATATAACTATAGGAAACTAATTTAAATAATGGGATAATGCATAAAATCCTCCTCGACCTATGACCGTATTACCAACTACACACCTTTTCTTTTCGGGGGTCCTATTACCCCCTGAACTATTTTAAAGTGTAATAAACACGACCCTAAGTGCTGACGTTGGCATAGAGAGTGTGCACACTCTCTTAAGGGCAAGTGGAATTTACAAAAATAATTTTAAAATTGATTAACATGCACAAGTGTCATCTTTTAATTGGACATAACATAATTAATTACATCTAATTAATGAGTCTCCTTCTTCTTCTAAACCTCTTCTTGCACGAACAAGAGGGACATCGTTTCAACGGCGAAATGCCGAAGCGAAAATCCAATACAACGCAAAATAAAGCCAGAAATCAAAATTAGATATGTTTAAAAATAGGAAAGAGCTATAACTAGAGCGAGCAGCGAGCATGATTCAGTAAGAACCTACGAACAGTCAAAACGATCAACAACAATGGAGTTTCGTCGGAGCAAGAGTCTTCGTCGAAGTTTCAATTTTCAGCTAGATATAACAATAACAAACAAGTATTATATAAAACCCATCAAAAACTCAGTTCACCGTAGAATAAAGGTCTCTTCGTATACGAAAAGTCTTGATAAAAACAAAGATCGGGAGGGACATATAGAGTCTAACAAGTTCTGGCCGTTGAAATGAAAAATGATTGAGAAATTAGGAAAGAGAAAAAAAGAATGCTTTAAGAAGTTTAATAGTGGAGCTGAGATGAGGCTTTTGACTTTTGGGCATATATGGTAATGAAGGTCTCTAAATAGGAAAACAAGGATGAAGGAGAAAACAGTGAAAAGACGTTTTTACGTAAGAAATACACATTTTAGGTGCGTGTATTTCACCACTTTGCACGCATCTGGTTATAGCTTTTTAAGGGGTAGATAATTTTACTTTAAAATAGTTCAGGGAGTAATAGCACCCCCAAAAAGAAAAAGTGTGTAGTTGGTAATATGGTCATAGGTGAGGATTTTATGCATTATCCCTTAAATAATGAAATAATGATCTTATCTAAGAATTGAAAAATGGCTCCAAAAATTTGACCAGGGCCCACGTCCCGAAAACCCAACCAAAATTACAAAAATCAAACACCCATTCGATATCGAGTACAAAGATACAAGAATTACACAAATCCGATACCAGAATCTCGCTCAAATCCCCAAAATTAGGCCTAAGAACTTTCCTCCATTTTCCTCCTATTTTGTAACCCAAATCACTAATTGAATGATGAAATAAAAGATATAAACATGGAATTCAACCAAAACTAAGTAAAAATCACTTACCCCAATTACTCACTTGAAAATATTCTCAAAAATCGCGTCAATCCGAGCTCTATAGCTCCAAATATGCAAAAATGGCCGAAACCTCCGAAATAGAGTACTTTATAATCACTGGGCGAATTAATGAATCACGATCGCAGAAATACCCTTGCGATCGTGAAGAAGAAAAATAAATTTCCCCTGAATTAATCTATGTGGTTTCAGCAATAGACTCACGTACGTGATACACAAAGCCCACTAAACTACGCGATCGCGGGAACAACATCGCGAACGCGAAGAAGAAACCTGCCTCCTGACCAGCTCAGCCCATAACACTACGCGAACGCGTAGATGCAGTTGCGAACCCGATGTAGACCAGACCCTCCCTATGAGAACGCGTTTGTACTTACGTGAACATGGAAAGAAAATTCTACAACAGAGTAAAACACCTTTCATGATCGCGTAACAATAGAAAACTAGCAATGCAAAAACCATTTGAAAGGATCCGAATTATGTCTGAAACTCGCCCGAGCCACCCGGGACCTCATTCGAATATAGCAAAAAGTCCCATAGAATATTACGGACCAACTCGAGGCCTCAAATCACACATAACAACATCGTATGATGAATTGTACCTCAATTCGAACTAAAACGAACTTCGAACTTTCAACTTCCAAAACTCGCGCCGAAACATATCAAATCAACATGGAATGAGCTCAAATTTTGCACACACATCCCAAATGACATGACGAAACTATTCAAATTCCTGGAACCATAATCCAAATTCGATATCCTCAAAGTCAACTCGGTCAAATTTATGAACTTTCCAAACCTTCAAATTTCCAACTTTCGCCAATTTGCACCAAATTCTTCTAGAGATATCCAAATGCATGTCCGGGATTAAGACCAAGTTCATAATCACCTTCGGACCTAACGGAACCATAAAAACTCCGTTTCGGGGTCAAACACACAAAAGACAAACTTGGTCAGCTTTTACCGCTACCTCTAAAACAGGAATCCTCCTCCCAAATTGATCCCAATCATCTGAAAACTGAACTGGGCCATACATGCAAATCATAATACATAATATGAAGCTGCTCGAGACCTTATGCCGCCAAATGGGATGTTAATTCTCAAAATGACCGGCCGAGTCATTATAATTTTTGGCTCTATTTATAGGTGAAAAGAGTCGCGGGCTTATAGGAACAATTTTAATCTTGAGGAATTTACACAGAACGTAATTTTTAAAAAATTAATTTAAATGAATTACAACTACTTTTAAAAAATTATGTAGATTTTATTGCAACTTTCTAACTTTTTAAATAAATTAGATAAAAACTTTTCATATTCCTAAAATAACTCATTATGAAATTAGAAAATAAGCATTATTCCTATCAAAAGCTAATCTCTTACATTTAGAATAATCTCACATTTTCTCTTGCCTAAACCGTATATAGATTATTAATTTTTCAAGTTTATATGCTCATAGTATATTATATATATCATCAGTGTCAAAGCTAAAATATTTTCAAAGGGTATTCAAGGTTTAATATATATATATATATATATTTTAAAAAGATAATTTTTTACCTATATACATAATACAATGTTTCGATGAAGGGTGTTCAACTGAACATCCTTTGTAACGACCCGACCGATTGTTCTGCTTTCTAGAACTCCGTTCCCCTAAATAAGACTCCCCGTATGTGCTTTTACTGTTTTATGACTTGCGGGAATGGTTAGTTTGAGATTTGGAAGGGTTAAAATCAGAACACTTGGTTCATTAAGTTTGCCTTAAAAGGCTAAGTTTGACTTCAGTTAACATTTTGAGTAAACGAACTCGGAATTGGTATTTGACGGTTCCAATAGGTTCATATGATGATTTCAGACTTGGGCATATGCTCTGATCGGGTTGTGGATGACGTGGGAGCGTTTCGACGCCTAAAATTGAAAGTTGGTTCTTTGAAGGTTTTTGAAGTTCTTCAAATTTGGTTTAGAGTAGGTTTTGGTGATATCGAGGTTACAATGGAATTTTGAGATCGGGAATAGCTCCGTAATGTCATTTAAGACTTTCACACAAAATTTGGTGTCATTCCGAGTTGAATTTATAGGAATCGGACATGTGGAAGTCTTTTTAGATGTTTTTAAGTTCATGAGTCAATCCATGCGTTTTGGCGTCCGATTCGTAGTTTTTGATGTTATTTCCATGTGTTGATCACTCGAGTGAGTTTGTATGAGGTTATTAGACTTGTGTGAGTAATTGGTGTTGAGCCCCGATGGCTCGGGTGAGTTTGGGACATTCGGGAGGATTAGAAAACACATCAGTTTTCGAGTGTTTATTGCTGGTGCTGCAGTTCTTGCAAATGTGAGAAATTTGTTCGCATTTGCGAGAAAAGATTTGAAATTGCGAAGAAGCTCGTCCTGGGGTAGTGTTCGCATTTGTGACACTTGAGCCGCATTTACAACCTCAGCAGTGTTCGCATTTGCGACACTTTCGTCGCATTTGCGACCTCAGCAGCTGAAGCCCAGGGTTCGCATTTGCAAGAGATTTGTCGCATTTGTGAACCTGGTGTCGCAAATGCGACATCAGAGGCCTGTGCCGGCTCATATAATGCGAGACTTAGACCATTTATCTCATTTCCTTTCATCTCTTGGGCGATTTTTGGAGCTTTTGGAAGAGGGTTTTCACCTAGAACTTTGAGGCAAGTAATTCCTACAAACCATGAGTTAAATACATAGATTATGGGTAAATTAACATGTAAAAATTTGTGAAATCAAGGGTTTTGATGGAAACCTAGGTTTTGGGTAAAATTGGGATTTGACCATGAAAATGGTTATGAAATTTGATGAAAAATATATATTTGAGTTCAGGGGGCTATGGGTAACAACTTTCTTCGAAAATTTCCGGAATCACGACACATGGGCCTGGGGGTGAATTTTAAGAATCTTACATTTAGGATTGGATAACCTCTTAAATATTTGGAATACAAACTTTTGAGTATGTATTTATTAGTTTATATACTATTTGATTAGTTTTTGGTTGCTTTGGCACCCAATTGAGGGTGTGAGCACATTCTTGGACCAGAAAGTTGGCCTTAAGACGAGGTAAGTCTCTTTTCTAACCTTGTAAGAGGGAATTAACTCCATATGTCAACTTAAATCAATATATACTTTTATTTGTGGGGTCTATGTACACACAATATGACGAGAGTCCGTGCGTAGCTACTATTCATGCTTATGTCTGGGTAGATTTAGGCTTACACCATGTTTCATTAATACCGTTGCTTGTTTATGCTTATCAGTTGTTGGATTAAAGCGGAAGTTGAGGATTTCAATATTTTAAAGTTCCAAGTTGAATTTCTTATCTTTAAAGGGAATTTTTGAAATCTATGTTCAACCGTTTCGCAAATATATTCCGCGAGCGGGGTAAATTTCCACCACTCTCATGGGAGCGGGCCGTTCGCCTCAGCAGGATTTATTGATATATTATATGGTTCGGGCCGTTCGACCCTCGGAAGTTNGTTGTTGGATTAAAGCGGAAGTTGAGGATTTCAATATTTTAAAGTTCCAAGTTGAATTTCTTATTTTTAAAGGGAATTTTGAAATCTATGTTCAACCGTTTCGCAAATATATTCCGCGAGCGGGGTAAACTTCCACCACTCTCATGGGAGCGGGCCGTTCGCCTCAGCAGGATTTATTGATATATTATATGGTTCGGGCCGTTCGACCCTCGGAAGTGCACAATATATTATTATGTATATTTGGATCGGGCCATACGTCCTCCGAATAACTCGTGCGTAAA
>ML330356.1:0-46512 GCA_005239505.1 Nicotiana paniculata | reverse complement strand
AAATAACATAAACATGGCACGGAATGTCTCCTCGTGCTAAATAACATAAACATGGCACGGAATGTCCCCTTGTACTAAATAACATACACATGGCATGGAATATCCCCTCGTGCTAAATAACATAATCATGGCACGGAATGTCCCCTCGTGCTAAATAACATACACATGGCAGGGAATATCCCCTCGTGCTAAATAACATAAACATGGCACAGAATGTCCCCTCGTGCTAAATAACATAAACATGGCACGGAATGTCCCCTCGTGCTAAATAACATAAACATGGCACGGAATGTCCCCTTGTACTAAATAACATACACATGGCATGGAATATCCCCTCGTGCTAAATAACATAATCATGGCACGGAATGTCCCCTCGTGCTAAATAACATACACATGGCAGGGAATATCCCCTCGTGCTAAATAACATAAACATGGCACAGAATGTCCCCTCGTGCTAAATAACATAAACATGGCACGGAATGTCCCCTCGTGCTAAATAACATAAACATGTCACAGAATGTCCCCTCATGCTAAATAACATAAACGTGGCACGGAATGTCTCCTCGTGCTAAATAACATAAACATGATACGGAATATCCCCTCGTGGTAAATAACATAAACATGGCACGACATCACCCTTCGTGCTTTACACTCCTCCTCACCCAAACAATATCAAGAACAACAATTTGGCAAGGAGCATCAACAAAATGATCCATAAATCACAACATCCCGGCAAGAGAGTCAACAATACAAACAATATCATTAGCAGCATAAACAGTAATAGCAACCATAACATCCCGGCAAGGGAGTCGACAAAGCCCACAACATCATAAACAACGGAATAATAAGAGAAACCACACAATCCCGGCAAGGGAAACAACTATAACCAATCTCACCTAAACAGTTAACTTCACGGAATAAACTCAACTTCAACAAAGGCCCAGTAATAGGCAACATCAAGGAAATACCACTAACATAAATGTCTAACAATTTGACCTAAGTATCACTTAAGGGAATAGCCATATAAATTACAATGTAAGACTCACGGGCATGCTAGACTCCAACGAATAGGTGTTCCAACTACGGCTAGTCAACTATAAGGCTAGATGACACTAATTATAGTCAATTAAGCAAGCTAGGAAGAAAATATAGCATGATGATGAGAGAAGTAGAATATTCAGTTAAGTCAAGTAAGGTCAAATAGCCAACGAAGGAATCAAAAAATAAGTAATTCTAATTTAAACAGGAAGGGATGAAATTGACAACCAAGGATTCAAATGTAACAATTACAAATCATACACAGGTAATATAAGAACCTACGAATCCTAAAAAGCCAATCTAATTGCAAATAAGTCCGAGTAAACACTCGTCACCTTGCATACTCGGACTACAATCAACAAGGAAGACTCAATCCTAAGGGGTAATTCCCCCACATAAGGTCAGGCAAGATACTTACCTCAAAGACGACAACACAGTACTCAAAAATTAGACTTCTCGGGTGGAAAGACCTCCGGATGGCTCACAATCAACTAAACAACTTCAAAATACACCTGAATAATAAAGTTTCAATCTTTAGAAAATTATAAAAATCGACCCAAAAGTCGACCCCCGGGCCTGCACCTTGGAACCCAAAATTTTTTACAAATTCCGATTACCCATTTCGATACGAGTTCACCCATACTAAATTTATTCAATTCTGATAACATTTGGTCTTTCAATCATGATTTTACATTTTAGAAGTTTTCTTTCAAAACCCACAATACTCTCAACCCAAAACACAAATTAAATGATAAAAACAAGAACTGATTCATGAAATATAATTAATTATAGTGGAAGAACACTTACCCATTAGATTTGTGTGAAAACCCCTTAAAGAATCGCCAAAACCCGAGATCTAGAAGTCAAAATATGTTTAAAATGGTGAAACCCCGATTTTGGAAAACTTATATTCTGCCCAGATGTTTAATGAATCGCGATCGCGAAACATTGATTATGATCGCGGAAAAGAAAAGAAAGGTTACCCAGGCTTAAAGCACTGCAATCGCGGGGGAAGTAATGCGATCGCGAAGAGGAACAATTGTCACTGGCCAAAATGCTCTATGAGATCGCGAAGGCACGTGTGCGATCGCGTATGAGAAGTTACCTGATGCCCAAAATGAAGCATGCAATGCGATCGCATAGAAGAGATAACCGGATGTCCTGGTGGAACACTATGCGATCGCGATGCTGTAGATGCGATTGTGAAGAAGGAGAAAGTATACCTCTGCGATCGCGGGAGAGTATGTGCGAACACTTTGAAGGAAAGTATGGGCTGCTCAAAGAGACACTATGCGATCACATAGTAGGAAACCAGAATGCAGGTTCAACAATTCAAAATAGGGAAAATGGACCCGAAACCCATCCGAAACGCACCCGAGACCCTCCCGGGACCCCGTCTAATCACATAAAAAAGTCTTATAACCTACTACGGACTCGCTCGAGGTTTCAAAACACATAAAATAACACTAAAATGACGATTCAAACCAAAAATCAATGAAATTCCTCAAAACTTCTTTAAACATCAAATTTTGCATTTAACGTCTGAATCACATCTAATGAAGTGCGTTTCTTACCAAATTTCACAGATATGGCACAAATATTATATCGAACCTGTACCGGGCTCCAGAACTATAATACGGTCCCGATACCACATGCTTCACATATAATTTCATTTTCAAAACCTCTTTTATTTTCAACAAATAATTTCTTTTAAAAATTCATTTCTCGACTTGGGGCCTCGGAATTCGATTTCGGGCATACGCCCAAGTCCCATATTTTCCTACGGACCCTCCGGGTCCGTCAAATCACGGGTCCGGGTCCGGGTCCGGGTCCGGGTCCGGGTCCGGGTCCGGGTCCGGGTCCGTTTACCAAAAACGTTGACCGAAGTCGACTTTATTCAAATTTCTAATACAAAATTATCATTTTTATCAGTTTTTCACATAAGGGCTTCTCGGCTTCGCGTCCGGACTGCGCACACAAATCGAGGTGAGATAGAAAGAGGTTTTCACGACCTTGGATCACAGAATTAGCTAGAAAAACACAGGATTACCTTTTGGGTCATCACAATCTCCCCCTCTTAAACAAAAGTTCGTCCTCGAACGTGCCAAGATTCACCTTGAACTCATCCAATCGCTGATTGTATACTTCCAACACATAATCGCAGGTGATCCCACGTCACCCCAACTCACATAAGCCCGATGAAACAATCATAACCGCAACATAGCCTTCACATCACCACTGATAAGCCTCATACCTCTACTTCTCACCCTCTACTTATTTACAAAAGACCCGATTCTAAATCCATGTCCGACATTAGCCTCAACCAGCTGCATCAACTCATGACTACACCCATAAGGCACGACCACACAACATAGCACATCACACATAGGCTCAAATAACACTTATGATCACAATAGCTGTCCGAAATCAACTCAACATTGGCAATAAGCCCCTCATCTGGAAGAACTCTGTTTCCAAGCCACGTAGTACTGATAATGATGCAATAAACACGAAGACCTCATTATTAGTCACCTGAAACACCGAGCCACAACTACCACTACCGGGCACACATCCCGTAAACTAAACTAAAGAAACACATACGAAATGACTGAATATGAAAATAGAAACATATAAAGGAACTATCAAACAAGACCATAGGCACAACTCTATATCAATACTGACTTGCCAAAAAAAATATAACAAGGAAGAAGCAAAGCATATGAACAAACCACAAGAATTCCATCCTGATAAAAATTTCCCCCGCGGTACTCAGCCCGATCTAAATATATCGAATCACAAATATCACGAGGACCTCACCCTCAACTCTGAATCACATACCGAAAATGTATCATACAAATTGAAATTCCTCCACTAATTCATCTCAGTTGATAAAATCATACCGCTAACTGAACTCACATCTCGATGGAGTATCAAATCACAACTCGTAAACAAAATACTCAGGAAAATCATATAAAGCTTACCACGAAGAACAACAGGACTCACTGTCGGTCTCACTACTATCAAGAATGAATAAAACAACAATAGAAATGGGCTACTACTCAGAATCTCCCAACAGGAGAAAACACAATATGGAGTGAAAAACATTAAATTCACTCATAAATGAAACAACAAATAAGGGAGACTAGTCCTGACCAACAGAACTATAATGAGATACAACTAGTGCCCCTCTGTAACACATCAAAACATACCTGGGTGATAATACCTGGCACAACGGACTCCTGCCTACTATATGAAACACATCAACGGGTCGGCCTCCCTCTCTGGGGTGCCCTCCACTCACCTGAACACCTTACTACAATACATCCACCTGAACCCTGGAACAATCTCTCACTTTGTGGCTAACATCCCCCATGTTAAAAACAACCTCTCTCCAGCGTGGCTGTGGACAACATGCCATATGAATCCTCTGAGACCCATGAGTACCTGAAAACCCCCATGCGGAGCTGGTAATGCAAACTGAACTGGTTGACCCACAAAATTTCTACCGGGTCGTACCTTGCCTCCATAATACGGACTAGTAGATTCCTCCGATCTACGAGGCCTCATTGCCTCCCTGAACTCTCTCCCTGATCTCGTCTGTCCTCTCGCTCCCAGTCCTACATGCACTATAACTGGAGAGCGATCCCTACTACCTGCTGAAATGAGGCATCCTACTCTAACTATCGAGTCCCGCTAAACCGAATATCATGCCTAAATCTCCCAAATGACTCTACGGACTCATCTCCTAACTGAAGCAACCAAGCGAAGTGCATGTCTGGCCAACTCACTGAATCTAACGACATGCTCCATTGGTGACACAGCGCCCTGACGCAACTGCTCAAACTCCACGCGCCATACATCTCGGAGGATATGGAGTGAAAACTCCCTCAAAAGTATCTCTGAAACCTGAATCCACGCAAGTGAATTTGACTCGGCCAGGCTACCCCAACTCATATGCCTCCAGCACTGATCAACCCACTACTCTGAACCTAAGACGTGACAAAAGCAATCTCGCTAGTCGCCCCAATACCCAAAGTACGAAAAATATAGTGACACTCCTCCAGAAAACCCTGGGCATTATCTGCCGCCAACCTACTGAAAGATAGAAGGGTGGTACTTCCGGTACCTCTCAATTCCAAGGTATTCTTCCTCCGATGTCGCTATCCTAACCATGGTCGAACTGAAACCAGATGCCGTGCTGTCATGACAACGGGTACCTGACCAATGTGATCTCGTTTCTCTAGAGTGTAGACGGGGGGAGTCTGAACTCCTCCCCTGATCTGTGAAGAAACTGGTGCACTAGAATCAACCCTGCCTGAGTCGATATACCAATTGTACTCAAAAATGCGCTCATGTCTCCTGAAGTCCGGGGTAGCAACAGCAACCCCCAGTACCAGTCCCCCAACTAGAACTACTGGTGACTCCTCAATGGATGCTCTGGTAGGCATCTTAAATGCGGCACGTGCTCCTCGTTGGCCCCTGTTTCTAACCCTTGCGACACTTGCTTCGGGGCAACATCATCAGGAACCGACGTTCATGTCCTCACCATCGGTGAGAGAATGAAACGATAATTTAAACTTCAAGATCAATAAACTCGCACGATAGGAATAAAGGAAGTGAAATTGTCCTAATAGTTCTGTAGCCTCTCGAAGATAAGTACAGACGTCTCCGTACCGATCCGCAAGACTTACTAAACTCGCTTATGACTCGTAGCACCTATGAACCTAGAGCTCTTATACCAACTTGTCACGGCCCAAATTTCCCTCCGTTGGGTATCGTGATGGCACCTAGTCTTAGGGACTAGGTAAGCCTAACATTTAACCATAATAACAATTAAAGGAACTTTAACAATCCCGATAATAGAAATCTTTACTGAGTCTACATTATCCCAAAAACCCGGTAAATACAATTCATAAGCTCTACGAAATCTTTCCACCAAATCTAAATACAAATGTCTAGGAATAAGTAAGTACAGTTGAAATAAACAAGAAGGTGACTCCGAAGCCTGCGAACGCAGCAATAGGTCACCTTTAGTCTCCTCAGCAATCATCCGTGCAGCTACTAAGAACCAAAACCTGGATCTGTGCAAACAAAAATGCACAGAAGTGTAGTATGAGCACACCACAGCGGTGCCCAGTAAGTATCATGACTAACCTCGGTGGAGTAGTGACGAGGACAAGTCAAGACACCACTGGTCTACAAGATAAATAACATGAATATAGAAATGACCGAACGTCACATCTATCTAAGACTTCACTGAATAATTTACAACAATATAAAGCAGAAGGAAATTACAGAAATCAATCACGAAAGAGCACAAAAATACACAGAAAGATGGACAACAAAACAAGCCAAACCGAAAGGAAACACAATACAATAGAGAACACCAATAACTCAACTCTACGTCGGTTTGTTCACATCGGGCCTTAGCCATTAAAATCCATAAACGGTGGAAATGTTTAAACAACAGTTCATATGAAAGACTTTTGCAAATAAAATCATTTTAGTATGGGAGAGTTTCCTTTGAATACATACTTTCTCCAAAAGTAGATATAAGTATATTTAATAGAGAGAATTACGTAAAACATAGTTTCTTCCAAAATATGAAACTTCCAAAGATGTTTTCCCAATAAATGACTTCCAAATATCATTTTATGCAAGACGATTGCTTTTCAAATATGCCTTCGATGTAAAAGTCCTTCAGATATAATCATTTCGAAACCATTACTTTATAAATGATACTTTTCAATAAAATCTCGAAATCATAATTTTCTCAAGATAAATCTGTCGGAACTCGGTCCGTAACTCAACTTGCCATACCGTACAGGAGGAATATCAAGTATTGTCAATAAATGCAGTAAGACATCAGTATGAATATCCAAATTAACACAACGGAATATTAACTCTTAAACAAGTGCAGTAAATAGCAAACAGGAACAACGAAAATAATAAAGCATAAATACGGCACAGAATGTCCCCTCGTGCTAAAATAACATAAACACGGCACGGAATGTCCCCTCATACTAAAATAACATAAACATGGCACGGAATGTCCCCTCGTGCTAAATAACATAAACATGGCACGGAATGTCCCCTCGTACTAAATAACATACACATGGCACAGAATGTCCCTTCGTGCTAAATAACATAAACATGGAACGGAATGTCCCCTCGTGATAAATAACATACACATGGCACGGAATGTCCCCTCGTGCTAAACAACATAAACATGGCACAAAATGTCCCCTTGTGCTAAATAACATAAACATGGCACGGAATGTCCCCTCATGCTAAATAACATAAGCATGGCACGGAATGTCCCCTCGTGCTAAATAACATAAACATGGCACGGCATCACCCTTCTTGCTTTACACTCTTCCTCACCCAAACAATATCAAGAACAATAATTTGGCAAGGAGCATCAAAAATATGAACCATAAATCACAACATTCCGGCAAGAGAGTCAACAATACAAACAATATCATTAACAGCATAAACAGTAATAGAAACCATAACATCCTGGAAAGGGAGTCAACAAAGCCAACAACATCATAAACAACGGAATAATAAGAGAAACCACACAATCCCAGCAAGGGAAACAGTTATAACCAATCTCACCTAAATAGTTAACTTCACTTAATAAACTCAACTTCAACAAAGGCCCAATAATAGGCAACATCAAGGAAATACCAATAACATAAATGTCTAACAATTTGACCGAAGTAGCACTTAAGGGAATAGTCATATAAATTACATNAAGTCAAGTAAGGTCAAATAGCCAACGAAGGAATCCAAAAACAAGTAATTCTAATTTAAACAGGAAGGGATGAAATTAACAACCAAGGATTCAAATGTAACAATTACAAATCATACACAGGTAATATAAGAACCTACGAATCCTAAAAGCCAATCTAATTGCAAATAAGTCCGGGTACACACTCGTCACCTCGCATACTCGGACTACAATCAACAAGGAAGACTCAATTCTAAGGGGTAATTCCCCCACATAAGGTTAGGCAAGATACTTACCTCAAAAACGACAACCCGGTATTCAAAAAATAGACTTCTCGGGCGGAAAGACCTCCGGACGGCTCACAATCAACTAAAACAACTTCAAACTACACATAAAACGTATAAGGAACTATTCCGGATAATAAATTTTCAATCTTTACAAAAATATAAAAATCGACCCAAAAGTCGACCCACGGGCCCGCACCTCGGAACCCGACAAATTTTACAAATTCCGATACGAGTTGACTCATACTAAATTTATCCAGTTCCGATAACATTCGGTCTTTCAAATCATGATTTTACATTTTAGAAGTTTTCTTTTAAAACCCACAATTCCCTCAACCCAAAACACAAATTAAATGATAAAAATAAGTACTAATTCATGAAATATAATTAATTATAGTGGAATAACACTTACCCATTAGATTTGTGTGAAAAACCCTCAAAGAATCGTCAAAACCAGAGCTCTAGAAGTCAAAATATGTTAAAAATGGTGAAACCCCGATTTTGGAAAACTTATATTCTACCCAGATGTTTAATGAATCGCGATCGCGGAACATTGATTGCGATCGCAGAGAAGAAAAGAAAGGCTGCCCAGGTAAAGCACTGCGATCGCGGGGGAAGTAATGCGATCGCGAAGAGGAACAATTTGTCACTGGCCAAAATGCTCTATGCGATCGCGAAGGCATGTGTGTGATCGCGTATGAGAAGTTACCTGCTGCCCAATATGAAGCATGCAATGTGATCGCGTAGAAGATATAACCGGATGCCCTGCTGGAACACTATGAGATCGCGATGTTGTAGATGCGATCGCGAAGAAGGAGAAAGTATACCTCGGCGATCGCGGGAGAGTATGTGCGAACGCATTGAAGGAATGTCTGTGCTGCTCAAAGAGACACTATGCGATCGCATAGAAGGAAACCAGAATGCAGGTTCAACAGTTCAAAATAGGGAAAATGGACCTGAAACCATCCGAAACACACCCGGGACCCCGTCTAATCACATAAACAAGTCTTATAACCTACTACGGACTCGCTCGAGGTTTCAAAACACATAAAATAACACTAAAATGACGATTCTAACCAAAAATCAATGAAATTCCTCAAAACTTCTTTAAGCATCAAATTTTGCATTTAAGGTCCAAATCACGTCTAATGAAGTCCGTTTCTTACCAAACTTCACAGATATGGCATAAATATTATATCGAACCTGTACCGGGCTCCGTAACTATAATACGGGCCCGATACCACAGGCTTCACATATAATTTCATTTTCAAAAACCTCTTTTATTTTCAGAAAATAATTTCTTTTAAAAATTCATTTCTCGGACTTGGGGCCTCGGAATTCGATTCCGGGCATATGCCCAAGTCCCATATTTTCGTACGGATCCTTCGGGACCGTCAAATCACGGGTCCGGGTCCAGGTTCGCTTACCAAAAACGTTGACCGAAGTCGACTTTATTCAAATTTCTAATACAAAATTATCATTTTTATCAGTTTTTCACATAAGGGCTTTCCGGCTACGCGTCCGGGCTGCGCCCGCAAATCGAGGTGAGATAGAAGAAGGTTTTCATGACCTCGAATCACAGAATTAGCCAAAAAAATACAGGATGACCTTTTGGGTCATCACAGGTTGTGGTTCTTTCATGACTATTGTTATTCGGATATTATTTTGCGTTCTTGATTTATCATATTGGTTTATTTATTCAATCCTGCACTTAATTATTTGACTGCTTGATCACCAATTGAATACTATCTATGAATCTAGAGTTGAACTCGAAAGTGGGAACTCTAGATTACATTTTGGATTGAGTAGAGCAAGTTCTAGAAACTGGTCATCGGGGAACGGATTCGCGGTTAGAATAGAAATATACCTAATTGCCTTGCTTGGTTGATTTACAGGAATAATGTGTTATTGTTAGTTCTAATTCCATAGACATATAGGCGTTAGGTTAGCTTGAATAGGCGAGTAAGAACTCGACAGATTCTTTTGAGCAATATTAACCCTGTCAACCAATAAGCTAGATGAATTAATAAGTCAATTCAATCGAAGAATGCAATAGGATTGTTAGATAGCCCATAATCCTAGATCGTTTCCATCACATTGATAACATAAAAAATTTACTCTTCCTTTGTTCAGAGTTCATTAGTTATTTTTTTCTTATTTTAATTAGTTTAGAATCAAATACTTCTAGGTTTAATTCTCGTTTAGATAATTAGGATAGTCTAATTTAGTTAATAGTTAATCATAAATCCTCGTGAGTTCGACACTCTATCTTATCACTTTATTACTGGACGATCGCATATACTCGTGTGAGTTTGGCCGCAATGGTTATATTGGATAATTTTGAAATAAACCTACACATCTACTCCTCTACGATTAGCATGTTCATATGTAGCCTCTCTGTTTTGGACAACACAAACAGACATGAAAACACATGTATTCAATGTACCTCTGGTATACAACTTACTCTGAGAGAGGATTAAACGCACTAGAAGCAGCAACTCCTGCTCCCTCTTCATTTACCTCAATGAATGACTTGTTAAATATTCTAGAAACATGAAACTCAGGAAAGTCCACCATCTAATATATATACATAAATGTTCTTTTTCAGGCTCCGCCACCCTACCTCCGCCTATGCCTACAGCATCATTAAAATACTAATCATTAATCAATGGTATTATTATTGTGGTTTTAAAAAAAATATAACCTTGTTGAGAAATCAACAGAAGCAGCCTTGTAAACATTTTCTGCGATCTGTTTGAAAGAAAGCTTAAGAGGCAAAGTCTGCTGGCTGTTAGGGAAAGAGATATGAGGGCCACCAATAGGGCTACCATCAGAGAGCACAATTTCGACGTTTTAAGAAGAGAGATCTTTGAGTTCATCAGTAGAATTGAGTTTGAGGAAAGAGAGAAGATGGTCATGTGTCGGATCAGTTGACATATTTACTCTAAAAATTGGTATACAAATGTTTTATGCCATGCCATCATGCTCCACAAAGAGAATGTTTCATTTGTACTAATTTAGAGCTTAAAGTTGCATGTTTCATTATTACACTATATATTTAGAGCTTAAAGTGCAGGCCTGGACATCAAAGTCATTGTTTTTGTGCCATGTTGCCTGCCCTCATTAAAGTGCAGTGAACACCAAAGAATTAATTGGCTTTGAACCGCAAGAAGAACTACATAATGATGTAAATTAGGCGAAATACATAAAGCGCTCTCCTCAACAATCAACTGAACATCTCAACTGAGGCCATTCCACCTAGACACTTTATTTATTCACAAAAAAAGATCAACTAAACACCCGATCATGTCAGCCTCCGTCGCGTGAAATGCATTTTTTGGGACGCGAGTTGCCTACCTAAAATTAGTTTTTTTCTTTTCTATTCCTAAAATAATGTGGACCCCACCTAATTTTCACACCTCCTTCTCCTCTAATTCTCTCCACCATTGGACACCCTCCTCTATCCTAAATCACCTCATCCTCTATTTTCTTGAGCTTAATTTCTGGTTGAACAGAATTACAAAAGAAGATAATTAATTATTAGTGACAATCCACCTCTAACCATAAACCCCAAACATCAAAAACCCCAATCTTATCGTCATAAATTGAGACTCACAATTCAACCATCATCCATTGATTTGGTGAAAATTTTTCCACCAAATATATCATCACACCAATTCAACAAATTTTTTTACACCAAACTTATTCTTCTCTGTCACCTGCTCCGAATCTCAATATCAAATCTGGGTTTCAGAGTTCTCTCGCAATAGCCGCTATTGTTTCTCAAAATTGCGTTCTTCTCCGACTTTCTCTCTTTTCTGTTTTGCTTCGTCTCTTTCGCTCTTCTCCATCGCTACTCAGATTATTATATTGGTGAAAAAATATGTCACACGTGCAACCTTACTAAGATGACAAAGCATGATACGTGGAATAATTATGGAGTGACAATGACATATTCCATTAATGAAATGAATGGAGCAAGGAAGATGCGGAGTAAACACCTACGAGACAGTAAAGAACAAATGACTGAGCCTAAACAGTTGTTGAAGAGGCACGAGCGGAATGAATCAAGACCAAAAAGAAGAAATATTCATGAACCCACAATAAATAAGGAAAGGGAATTGGAATCATTACAAAGCCTTTATAGTTACGAATGTATTAGTTATGATTATCAACCATAACGGGTAATTAATGACATTAATGCTCATAATGAATTCGTCATAAATAGGGAGAAACGTCATAATTGGATACTCCTATATAAAGATACAGAAAATCACTTGTAAAGACAAGTTCCAAGCACTACTTAAATATACTCTCATTTTCTTGCTTCGTAAAAGCCTTCTGCGTATTTGAGGAATCGATTATCATTTTATTCCTTATTTCTTTTTTGCTAATTCATATTGCTATTTTTATTTATTTTCAAGAGAATTGTTGAGAAAGTAAGGAACTATTTGGTTATTAGTAGCCCAATTTCTTAAAATATAGACTTTAACTAAAAATTCAATTTTTTTGTTAAACAAATTAGTTCCGTTACCGAGAATCTGATACTCTTTTTACTTTTCAAATCCTTCTTTCTCACAACCAAATTATGCCAACTGGTAACGACAATAACCAACTGAACCTTCAAGAGCACCACAACATCACTCTCCAACAGAATCCCCTCGCCAGTCCCGAAAAGGATCACCTGAGATATCCACGTCACATGTTAATGATAACAAGAGGATGAAAAAATCATAGAACAAGACATTCTAAAGCCGTTGACTGCGGAACACATGAATAATGCTCTTCAGTCCTTTGTTAGGGGGTCGCCTAACATGCCGTAAACCCCTCCACCAACAGATACAGTAACTTTAGAAAACCTACGCTTGGCGCTTGATAATTCTGGAAGCGGAGGAGTTCCTAATGAATCTCGTGATGAGAGGTCAGGTACGCCCAATAACCCAGATTTACAAAGTTTGGTACTAACTTTGCAGAAATAGTTGAAAGAGCAGAACAATCGCATAGAGAAAATATCAGGCGTACCTCCTTAATAAAAGGTGTGGATATTGACAATTATTCGCAGCAACCTTGGAAGTCGAGTGCGGCTCCTCTGTCAATTCCTAAAAAGTTTAAAATGCCTAATATTCCAAAATATGATGGAACAACCGACCCACGAGATCATGTAACTGTGCTTACAACTGGCATAAAAGGAAATGATTTAACCAGGCAGGAAATTGAATCATTTTTGGTCAAATCTTTGTGTGAAACACTCACGAAAGGGGCATTAACATGGTATTCTCTTCTACTTGAAAACTCTATTGATTCTTTTGCTGAGCTTGCAGATTTAATCATAAAAGAATATTCGGGGAATCAGAAGGTTGAAAAAATGATGGAAGACTTCTTTAAGGTAAAATAGGGAGATACAAAGTTACTCAAGGAGTTGTGGATAGATTTCAGTGTGAAAGGATGATGCTACCACGAGTACCTGATAATTGAGCAGCTATGGTGTTCGTAAGTAATTTAAATGAAAAAATTTCAGAAGCCACGAGAAGACTTAAGGAAAGTTTGCGAGAATTTCTTGCTACAACATGGAATGATGTGTACAACAGGTACAACACGAAGCTACAGATAGAAGAAGACACGGTTACACAGTTAAGGGTCGATGAGAGAACAAGTTTGAGACGTTCAGAATCTGAAAAAAGGTCCAGGAAATACAGGTACTAACCTTACATGGGACCTTCGGAACGGGATTCACGGTCTAAACAGGAAAACATATGGTCTGACCCTAGATCAAGGAGCAAAGATGCGAGTTCTATGTCCAGGTTCAGAAAAGGATGAGATGCGCGAGGCAGTGATTCTAACACAAACGCAAGGATTGGAGATTACAGTTTTAATATTAGCACTTCCGAGTTGGTATCTGTTTTAAGAAGTATAGGTGATAAGGTACAGTGGCCTAAAGAAATGAGATCAAACCTGAGAAAAAGAAATACAGATTTCTGGTGTGCGTTTCACAACGATCATGGCCATAAAACAACAGATTGTAGATTATTACAAGGTGAAGTTGAGCATTTATTAAAGCAGGGTTATTTAACTGACTTGTTCAGTGAGAAAGATGGGCAATCCTATATGAATAATTGACAAGAGCCTCCAAAACCCCCGTCTCAAAAGAGAACAGTCAATGTGATAAGCGGGGGAGAAGTGGTCAATAATGTGACATATACAGCTGCAAAAAAGGCATCAAAAGTCACGGTTACTCATGGAAAGCGATTTTGCCATGTTTTTTATGAAGACGGTATAACGTTTGATGATGTGGATGCATATGGATTATTAATTCCTCACAATGATGCACTAGTAATATCTTTACTTGTAAATGATACCATTGTAAAATAAGTTTTGATTGATCCAGGTAGCTCCGTAAATATTATTCTTCTAAGAGTGGTAAATGAAGTGCAAGATGACGACAAGGTGGTACGAAAAGTACATTCTTTGTTTGGATTTGATAATTCAAGTGTTATCACAAAAGGGGAAATAGTGCTTACCACATTTGCAGAGGGAGTTACCAAGGATACAAAATTTCAGGTGATAGACACTGACATGACTTATAATATGATTCTTGGAAGGCCGTGGATTCATGATATGGACGTTGTACCGTCTACATTACATCAAGTTATTAAGTTTCCTTCACAATGGAGGATTCGACAAATCCGTGGGCATCAGCAGGCTTTTAAAGTATCAATTCAGTGGCGGATTCAAGCACAACAAATGATGTTGCTAATGAGAAATAGCAACTACAGAATTCAGTTGAGGATATAATAATACAAACCTCGACTGAAAGCGGATCAAGACAGACGAATGTAGATTCAAGACCCAACTTCATTCAAGAACCAGAAGAGAATAAAAACATCAAAACAACGACTAAAGAACTTGAGGCTATCACACTATTCAAGCAATGGCCAGACAAAAAAGTTTACATCGGAGCGAAACTGAGCCCTGAAATGAAAGGTAAATTAGTCAAATTTTTAGAAGCTAACACAGATTGTTTTGCTTGATCGCATTCAGATATGACAGGTATACCACTAGAAGTGATGACCCATAAATGGAATGAAGATTTATTATACCCACCAGTCAAGCAAAATAAAAGGAAGCAAGGGTCCTTCAAAAATCAAGTGATTGAGGATGAGGTACAAAAAACTTTTAAAACTCGGATCAATGCGAGCAAGTGACGAAAAGTAAAAGGCATAGAAGCCATGTCTGATAAATAATGAAGGCATGCAACATCCCTCCAAACAATCGATCCAATATGTCCTAGACACACATTGAAGTAACGATAGAATTTAATGATCACTGGATCGATAGGTGGTTTAAACCCTAAAGTAAAGGGGTAAGTGTAAACGAAGTAATAACTAGCTTGGTATGAAGTTATTCTCTGATTGGAACCGGGAAGTAAAATGGTGAAATCTGGTTTCCAGTTACATTCTCTTCGGACTAGGGAAATAAGACCAGTGGTAATTAAGGTGGGTTAAAGGTCAGCAGGATTAAGGGAAGTTATGGATGAAACTTGATTTCTCATAGATTCACGATCAGTTGATAAAGAAAATTCCTGCGGAACAAACTATCTAATTGTTGGTTCATGCGCTAGTTCACTTGGATCTCTATTCCTAGAGGAAGATCTAGGGATTAAAGGAGCCCTAGGTTTAGAAGAGGAAGATTTAGCAACATTTCCATGAGAAGAGGAACCGCGGTTAGACAACAAGCCTAAATTACGGAGTCTACTACCTCTCCTACTTCTAGTAGGTACAGTAGAAGGAGCGAGCTCATCAACGATAACAACCTTGCGAGGGTCTAGCATAGAAGAAGACATAATTATATGAAGAACTAACAAAGAGTAGATGCAGAAGTAAGAAGGAAGAGTAAAATAGAGAATACTGTAGAAGAGGGATTTCGAGAAACCAAAGAAGAATGAGGTATTTATAAGAAGACACAATCATCATTAAAAGTAGGTCATTATGAAGCGTCATAATGAAAGCGTCACTTCGTGACCGACGCAACCGCAATAAAACAATAAAAAGAGCTGAAAAATCGCAGAACCAATTGCCAAGAGCCACGTGGCATATGCATTAAATAGACGTGACATATGTCGCATTGATTCTGAAGAAAACGCAATGATACTCGAAAAGCGGTTGCAAATAATTCCCGTCATAAATACTTACCACTTCCCCAATATTCAATTGAAGAATATTCAGAAAGTGAAGGGACTATCTATATTGGTGGAAAAAAGATGTCACATGTGGAACCTTACTGAGCTGACAAAGCATGATAGTGGAACAATGGTGGAGTGACAACTGGCATATTCCATTAATGAAATTAATGGAGCAAGGAAGATGCAGAGTAAACACCCACAAGACAGTAAAGCACAATAAATGACCGAGCCTAAACACCTGTTGAAGAGGCACGAGTGGAATGAATCAAGACCAAAAAGATGAAAGATTCATGAACCCGCAATAAATAAGGAAAGGGAATCAGAATTGTTACAAAGCCTTTATAGTTACGAATGTGTCAGTTTTAATTATCAATCATAACGAACAATTAATGTCATTAATGCTCATAATGAATTCGTCATAAATAGGGAGAAACGTTCCAAGCACTATTAAAATATACTCACATTTTCTTGCTTCGTAAAAGCCTTCAGCATAATTTAAGGAATCAATTATCATTTTATTCCTTATTTCTTTTTTGCTAATTTATATTGCTATTTTTATTTCTTTTCAAGTGAATTGTTGAGAAAGTAAGGAACTATTTGGTTATCAGTAACCCGATTTCTTATAAATATAGGTATTAACTAAAAATCCTATTTTTTGGTTAAACAATTATGTGCATCCTTGTACAAGTGAGTTTTCCCCCCTTTGTTTATCCCACCTTCCTTTATTCTCATTATTATTTGGATTTAAAATCGTCATTAGTTTTTAATTTGAAGAATCTTTTCTTACATGTTTCCAATCTTGCACGAACATGGTAGGGAGGTCGCGGCCTAGCCGGTCATCACCTCCGGAGGCGGTGATTGGTGGCGACGCAGCGACAGAAATGGAGGAGAGAAGAGTTGGCAGCTGCTATGTCAAAATGAGAGAGGAGATGGTAAAAAAGGTTTCTTTAAATATATATTTCTTTTGTTAATTATATGTGTCAATTTTTTATGGTAAAATTACACGTGTCATTTTTTGATTGGTCCATTTGACATGTCATTGGCAAGTGCAACTCATGCATATAGTCTGCTGTACCAGGGTGTTTACTTGACCTACTTAATAGTCACTTGAAGTGTTGAATTGAAAAATAGTTCGGTTGGGATGTTCAGTTGATCGTTAAGGACAACTTAAAGGGACGCTTTATGTATTTCGCCTTTAAATTATACGTTACACATTAACATTATAAAGCTTTTTACACTATCACGTTATCAGTTACTTATGATATACATTTACTTGCTATTATCTTGACATGATTATATAAATATATTTTACAATAGTAGGGCACAATGCAGAGAACTTAAATTCTAAACAAAAAACTGAGGAAGATAGCAAAAGGTAAACATCTGGTTCTCCACTAAACTCAGCCAAATGTTACAAAAAGAGAACCTAACAAAGAAAAGGAACTCATGTGTTTCTGATCTCTGCCACTCATTACTATAGAATAATGCAAATCTTTGTCATGCTTTCTATTCTTGTCTTACAACAAAAGGCAGCCTGATGAAAGCGATACCTTCTGTCTTCTGAGTTCTGAACCTCTGCTATAATGGAAGTTCTATCTGTAGTTTTAGCTCTTTATGACTGCCCCCTTTATACTTCTTTCTCTGTTCCACCATCTTGTGATGTTTCTACTAAACTCTGTTAAAATCCATAATTAAATTATGTTGATCATGTCTCTTCTGCTTCTACAGTATACTGCTTCTGAGTTAGAACTAGTGCCTGGTTCTTTCAGTTCACTTTTTCACTGCTTCCTCTTTTCTTTCGTACCTCTATCATCCATTAAGAGCACTGTCTTCTCCATTGAGCTTGGTTATGGATAATGTAAAATAGATCAATAGTATTGTTCCCACACTTGACCTGTCAAATACAGGGCACTACCATATTAAATAAAATTTTAGTAGAAAATGTCAGAAGTTGTATTCTTTCCTCAAAGTCATAATTGACCATTTTTGCTATATTTTCTATCCCCTCAACCCCAATTTAGGTGTCTGCTCTTTCTTTTTATAGCCACAAATAATTTAATTAGTTTTAGATCACAAACTTCAAAATTCTTAAACTTTATGTCTAGTCAAACGGCGTCACATAAATTAGAACAAATTTTAGCCCGACAGTATAATACGAGAAATATAAAGAAGTTGAACAAGTCTTTAGTTGGTTAAGAGAAAACTCACAAGGTAGCAAAGAAGAGAAGGATCCTCCTAGGATCAATGGCCCAATTAGAAGTGGAAGAAGTGCGTCGGAAACTGAATCTCCTACCACTAATTTTGCTTTCGGTGGCGGTGGCGCCACCATGAGCGGCCACTATAGTGATCTGATTATGGGTTTGTGGGGTAGTTTGATCAGTAGTGCCCACAATAGTCGATGCCATAGGCTTTTCTGGCGTGCTAATACCTCCTCCTAGCAAAGAAGCTGCGCTTTTCCATTTTAAAAATGACATTCAGAATATACCTAAAAATATATGTGTTGGCTTGATTCTTTATCACTCAATTATTATTATCATGCATGTGGGCAACCACCATTTTAATGAATGCAAACAATTAAATCTTGACATACCAGGATAGATAAACTTAGGAATATCCACTTGCTGACTTTATATTATGTACATAATGAATTGTATTTATTTCGAACCCACTAACACCAAAAATAGAAGAAAATGAAGGCTCTGAAACTCGAGGGCACAGGCAGTAATACATTAAATACGAACTAATGGTTAATTAGCACGTCTTTGCTTAAGGAAACATAGGGATAGATTGGTTTGTCTCATTAGATTATACATTATGATTACCAGAGGAAAACAACCTAGGCAGCTAGCTAATGAACTAAAATACTTACTAGTAAAGACAAAATATGTATCTTGTATACTGCCATACGAACAGACAAAAATCATAGCAGATTTCCCCACATTGATCTTTTTGAGTGAGAATATGTTGTTTGTTACTATGTTACAGCTATGTGGGATTTAGGTACGGTCGTCGCTTAATTTCTCTATAATGGTAAACATTATCCAAGTTAGTAGTGTTACATCATTACTCCAAACATTAGAGGAATCGAAATATAAGTATACAAATATGGCTGAATATTTGACAATGAGATTGCATTGAGCAGTACGTGATATGTTTCACGTGAAGCCAAATATGGCTGATCAAGTTGACATTTTGTTTTAAATGTTATAGATATTCTTAAATCCTTGGGGGTAGAGTGTGAAAGGTGAACTCTTGCTCGGACAATAAATATTTACAAAATTGAGAAAAAAAGACTCTCCCGTCTTCGTATTTTCATTTTAGGTATGTTCTAAAGAGAATGTCATACTTTTTTATTTAGAATAATTTAAATTTAATTTTTAATTTTTCTTTAATGAGATAGATTTATAGACGTTGAATTATGTATGACTTCTTTAAACTACACAAATTTCAAAAATTTTAATTTTAAATTTTATTCACATTCGAACACTACAACATAAGTTGAGATATAAATAGTAAAACATTGACCTAGTATAAGGTATTTAACGACAGAAACGCATGTAAACAAATGCAAATTTGTTGATTGCTTTGTTTCTAACCCCTCTTTATTTTTCTTTTTTGGTAAAATTATGAATTACCATTAATAACAAACAATGTTTACATCTTGAGAGCACCCAATCACACAGCTTGTTACTTTGATCTTAGGCCTCAGAAAGAAAAACACAACTCTTTGTTTTTATTTATTTATTATTATTATTCAAATAAATGATAATATACCTCTAAGGGAACTTGCCGTGAAATTAGTGTCTTTCTCATTGGCAACATTTGAATATGTTTTTCTCTCGCCGCTTCGAAATGATCCTTTCCTTGAAAGGTTTGTCTGCAACTTTTTTCAATCAAAATCATATCAGAAACATTAAAAAGCATATTCTCCCGGCTTTTGCAATATCATGTATTACACCTTTTTCAGTATTGTCCAAGGTCAAAATTTTCATCTTCATCATCAGTCAGGGTGTTCATATAACCCCGAAAAATCGAACGAAATCGACCAAAAAATCAGATACTTTTTAGGTTTGATTTGGTTTTGATTTTAAATTTTAAAAATCGATCAAATTTGGTTTTGGTTTTAAAAAAAAAAAAACCGAAAAAAATCGAATCAAACCGACTATAGAAATAGCTATTTAAATTTATTATTACACCTATATATGTACATTTTTATATAAAGTTTCTAAAATATTATGGTACATATTAGTCTTGTATTTTAAGTCTAGTTCTTTGCTATTACAATAATCTAATTATTTGTCTTTACATTGTAGTTTGATTGGTAGTTTGCTTTTACTAAGTACAAGAATTATTTCATGTTAAAAATAACCAATTTTTAATTGAGTACTTAAATTATTCATCACTATTTTATTCAATTATCATCAATATATCATGGTAAATGATAGATTTCTCACAGAGCAATTGGTTTGATAGTGTTACGTTGAAAATGTAGTCGCCAGAATATGTGTTTGGTAGTGTATGTCTCATATTTAAGAAAAAAATCGATAAATAACCGAAAATCGAAAAACCGACAAAAATCGAATCGCTAAAAAGCCGGCTTAATTGGTTTGGTTTGGTTCCAATATTTGAAAAATTGACTTACTTATTTAATATTTTTTTTTTAGGAAAAACCAATTCAAACCGAACCATGAATACCCCTAATGCGTCCATTTTCTTTCAAAATTGAATTAAATATAAGTAGGACTTAAGACATAGTCCAACTAAACAAAAATTGACCAATAATGATTTCTGTTCTCACTACTTCAACAAAGTGGTTAGGATTAGGATAAAGTTGAATTGTGAAATTGAGTGATGTTGAATTGAACCATGAAATAACTTGTGATGGGGTCTAAGGTTTCAGGAGAAACAGAGTATATGTGCAGAGGAGAAACAAGTATTCAGGGAAAAGAGATTTGACAAAAATAAAGGGAACTTACAGTAATTCTTGAATTGGAATTTATATCTTTCTCAATGATATGAGAAAAACGTCCCATGTCCACAACAAAGCTATCTGATTTTGTGCTTGTGTACTGCAATCCATTTATATGATCAGAAACACAAATTTCCTGAGACCCCTTTTCTTCAAATTCTCCATATAACCTCTGTTTCTCAGCACTCATATTTTCCTGCAAATTCATATCCAATTTTTATCTAGCAGAGTTCCAAGAATTCAATAAAACAGTTGCCAGAAAGAAAAAGAAAAACGAAAACAAGACTCACCATTTTGGTATAATCCACGATTGTTGCAGAACTTGAAGAAAGAGAAGATGGAGGAAGAAATTTTGATAAAGAGGTGTTTGGAGCTCTTCACCGTCTAACGTACCCAATTAGGAAACCACAGTTTACAACCTGATACATCTGATTACAAAACCAAACAGAGAACAGAGCCGATTAAAGTCAACTTTCCACTGTATGAATAAAGTAAACAACTCTTGCCTAGTGTGTGTATATAGGTGAGAAATGACAGAAGCTTTATTTGCAAGACTCCTTTCTTTTCTCCAACTGCTACTTATAATATCGGTTTGAAAATAACTAGCTTACCAACCTCACAAACTTAAAGAAAGAAAAAACTACTCTTCTTCTTCCTCTTGTTGAACTTGTAATTTATCCTCTTGTTCTTTAACACACAGACAAATAACATGAATGTATACTCACATCACACACACACATATATATATATATATATAGGGGCTACTTTTTTAAATATTTCTTGAAAAGTTTTGCTTTTTGCTTTTTAGTTATAAAGAATGATGGGGAAATTCAAGGAGTATTTGAGGGGTTTTCGGGGAAGTTAGACCATGTGTGGTGTTGTGTGGACACAAAAGAAACTCCTTTTTTTTTTTTTTGGAAGTTGATGAGCTGTTTGGGAGTCTGTATCTATTGAATTGAGTTGTTAATTATTTATCAAAGATGACCCATTTTTGTTAGTGCTGATTAGTTTTTTGGCTAAGAATGTTTTGGGGTTTGGTCCACTAGATTGGGTGTAGAATAAGCAACCTCGCGCCATTGCTTTGTTTCTTAATCAGTTCAAGCTTTTGGAAGAAAAAAAAATCATTTTTGAGGAGAAGCAAAAGCAGTTTTGGAGAAATAGAAAAAATATTTTATCTCCAAAAGTATTTTTGAGAAAAATACATTTAGAAGCAGTTTTTAGAAACTTGGTCAAATTGTAATTGCTATTCAAAAGTGATTTTTAAATTAATTAGTCAAACACAAACTGTTTCTCGCCAAAAGTACTTGTTTACCCTAAAAACGGATAACAATTGAATTTATACGTGGTTATAAGGATACGTGATAAAACTTGCATAAATTGAGAGAATATATATATATATATATATATATATATATATATATTGAAATTGACTGTAAAAGAAGTAAATGCAAACCAAATAAACCGAATAGCCTTAGCCTTCAAGTTCGATCACCCTCGAACCAGATGAAAATTCTAATGATATAACAACAGAATAACAAAATATTGAAAGCTAGAAGAAGGCAGTGTATTGCTTTGTATTGCATAATTGTAATGTGTCTTACAAATGATCAGGCATCCTTTATATAGTAGGGGAGTCCTACTCTTGATTGGTAACATTATAAATATTACCATTGATCAACCAAATGATTACATTTATTGAGCACTTTACATCATAATCACCTCCGTAAAGGATCTATGAATGCTCCATCTCAAACTAACTTATACATCAGTGATATTCCTCAGAAGTTCTCTACAACTATTGGCATTCCTTGATTTATGGATATTACTTAATCTAACTAATATTTCTTGCTTAATTTATTCTGCAGTGTCTACACTGTTTACATTAGTTCCTTTAAAGATCTTCAAATTTCTTGCCTTCCATGTGTTGTAGAAGACAGCTGTCACGACCCAAATTTTCCTCTGTTGGGTATCGTGATAGCACCTAGTCTTAGGGACTAGGTAAGCCTAACAGTTACTGAATAACAATAATAATAAAAGAAGGCCAGCAGTCTCGATATAAAATCTCAACAGAATGTACAAACTTTCCCAAAATCGGTAGTACAATTCATAAGCTCTACGAATCTTCTACAACTTCTAAGTACATCTGTTTGGAAATAAATACAACAGTGATGAATAATAAATACAAAGAAGGTGACTCCGACGCCTGCGAACGCAGCAGCAGGTTACCTTGAGCCTCTCCGGCAATCATCCACACAGCTACTACAATATATACCTGGATCTGCACACAAAAATATGCAGAAGTGTAGTATAAGCACACCACAACGGTGCCCAGTAAGTATCAAGACTAACCTCGGTGGAGTAGTGACGAGTAACTAGTCAAGACACCACTGATCTACAAAAGAAATAACATGAATATAGAAATGACCGAACATTACATCTACCTAAGGCTTCACGGAATAATTTACGACAATGACAATATAAAGCGGAAGGAAATTACATAAATCAATCACGAAACAGCATAAAAATACACAGAAAGATGGACAACAAAACAAGCCAAACCGAAAGGAAACACAATACAATAGAGAACGCCAATAACTCAACTCTACGTCGGTTTGTTCACATCGGGCCTTATCCATTAAAATCCATAAACTGGTGGAAATCTTTAAACAACAGTTCATATGAAAAAGTTTTGCAAATAAAATCATTTTAGTATGGAAGAGTTTCCTTTGAAAACATACTTTCTCCAAAAGTAGATATAAGTATATTTAATAAAGAGAATTACGTAAAACATAGTTTCTTTCAAAATACGAAACTTTCCAAAGATACTTTCCCAATAAATGACTTCCAAATATCATTTTAGGCAAGACTATTACTTTTCAAATATACCTTCGATGTAAAAGTCATTCAAATATAATCATTTCAAAACCATTGTTTCTTCAATAATACTTTTCAATAAAATCCCTTGATCAAAATCTCCTCAAGATTTATCCGTCAGAACTCAGTCCGTAACTCAGAAATTGTCATGCAGTACATTAGGAATATCAAATCTTGCCCATAAATGCAGTAAATAGAAAACAGGAACAACGGAAATAATGATGCATAAATACGGCACGGAATGTCCCCTCGTGCTAGATAATGTAAATACGGCACGGAATGTCCCCTCGTGCTAGATAATGTAAACACGGCACGGAATGTCCTCTCGTGCAAAATAACATAAATACGGCACGAGGGGCACAGAATGTCCCCTCGTGCTAAATAACATAAACATGGCACGGAATGTCCCCTCGTGCCAAATAACATAAACATGGCACGGATGTCCCCTCGTGCTAACATAACATAACATGACACGGAATGTTTCCTCGTGCTAAATAACATAAACATGGCACGGAATGTTCCCTCGTGCTAAATAACATAAACATGGAACAGAATGTTCCCTCGTGCTAAATAACATAAACATGGCATGGAATGTTCCCTCGTGCTAAATAACATAAACATGGCGCGAAATGTTCCCTCGTACTAAATAACATAAACATGGCATGGAATGTTCCTTCGTGCTAAATAACATAAACATGGCACGAAATGTTCCCTCGTGCTAAATAACATAAACATGGCATGGAATGTTCCTTCGTGCTAAATAACATAAACATGGCACGAAATGTTCCCTCGTGCTAAATAACATAAACATGGCACGTAATATTCCCTCGTGCTAAATAACATAAACATGGCACGGAATACTCCCTCGTGATAAATAACATAAACAACAATTTAACAAGGGCGATCAACAATAAGAACCATAAATCACAACATCCCGGCAAGGGAGTCAACGACGCAAACAGTATCATCAACAGTATAAACCACAATGGAACTCATACCATCCCGGCAAGGGAGTAAACAATGAAAACAATATCATTAACAATATAAGCGGTAATAAAAACCATAACACTCCGGCAAGGGAGTCAACAAGGCAAACAATATCATCAACAACGGAGTAATAAGAGAAATCACACAATTCCGACAAGGAAAAACAGTTATAACTATTCTCACTTAAACGGTTAACTTCACGGACTAAACTCAACTTCAACAAAGGCTCAATAATAGGCAACATCAAGGAAATACCAATAACATAAATGTCTAACAATTAGACCTAAGTAGAATTTAAGGGAATAGTCATATAAATCAAAATGTAAGACTCACGGGCATGCTTGACTCCAATGAATTGATGTTCCAACTACGGCTAGTCAACTATAAGGCTAGATGACACTAATTTGAGTCAATTAGGCAAGCTAGGAAGGAAATATAGCATGATGATAAGAGAAGTGGAATATTCAGTTAAGTCAAGTAAAGTCAAATAGCCAACGAAGGAATCCAAAAACAAGTAATTCTAATTTAAACAGGAGGGATGAAATTAACAACCAAGGATTCAAATGTAACAATTACAAATCGTACACAGGTAATATAAGAACCTACGAATCCTAAAAGGAAATCTAATTGCGAATAAGTATGAGTACGCACTCATCACCTCGCATACTCGGACTACAATCAACAAGGAAGACTCAATCCTAAGGGGTAGTTCCTCCACACAAGGTTAGGCAAGATACTTACCTCGACGGCGACTACCCGGTACTCTAAAATGGACTTTTCAGGTGAAAATACCTCCGGACGGCTCAAAAGCACTCTAAAACAACTTCAAAATACACATAAAACTTGTAAGGGACTATTTCGGATAATAAAGTTTCAATCTTTACAAAAATATAAAAATCGACCCAAAAGTCGACCCACGGGCCCGCACCTAGGAACCCGACAAAATTTATAAATTCTGAACACCCATTCAATTATGAGTCCAACCATACTGATTTCATCAAATTCCGATAACATTTGATCATTCAAATCATGAATTTTTATTTTTGAAGTTTTCTTTCAAACCCCACAATTCCCTCAACTCAAAACACAAATTAAATGATAAAAATAAGAACTAATTCATGAAATATAATTAATTATAGTGGAAACATAACACGGTCTTAGTCGAGACCTCAAATCACATCAAACAACGCTAAAAACACGAATCGCACTCCTATTCAAGATTTATGAACTTTAGAACTTTAAACTTCTATATTCGATGCCGAAACCTATCAAATCACGTCCGATTGACCTCAAATTTTGCACACAATTCACATTCAACATTATGAACCTGCTCCAACTTCCGGAATCGCATTCCGACCCCAATATAAAAATTTCCACTTCCGGTCGGATTCCTCAAAAACCTTCAAATTTCTATCTTTAGCCAAATGACTTCAAAATAACCTACAAACATCCGAATTCACTTCCGATCGCGCTCCCAACTCCAGAATTACCATACGGAGCTATTCCCAGGCTTTGAATCCCAAACGGACATCTATATCACTGAAATGCCTTTCAACCCAGATTTATGAAATTCTTCTAAAATGCTATCTTCCATAATATACGCCAAAACGCTCCCGGGTTATCAAAATCTCGGTCCGTACATACGCTCAAGTCCAAAATCATCATATGAACCTGATGGAACCTTCAAATCCTGGTTCGGAGGTCGTTTATCCAAAATTTCAATCTTAGTTGATTCTTCCAACTTAAGGCTTCCGAAATAAGAATTTTCTTTCCAATTCGACTCCGGATTATCCGGTAACTGAATCTAATCACCTACGCAGGTCGATATATATAATGTGAAGTTGTTCATGACCTTATGCCACCGAACAGAGCTGAAATCCTCAAAACGGCCGGTCGGATCGTTACAACAGCTCACATTGTTGCTGCAACCACTTCTTTCTTTAACTATTTCCACTTCTTTTTTTTGATGTTTTTCATTGCGCTCGCTATGTATCCTTCTTGAAATTTTACACCAAGCCATATCAACATCTAAGCACGTACATTTCTTATCCAGTTGCATTCAACAAATAAGTGTTGACTTGTTTCAGTTTTTTGTTCAGCACATAAACAACACTCTATATTATCCACATGAATCTGCAACTTCACCAGCCTTTCCATTGTTAGTAGTCTCCCTTGAGATCCCAGGCCCCAGCCACACAAAAACCTTTATTTTGGTTGTGCTATACTACTCCATATCAAATCTGTTGTATGCAGTCTTTGCATTTCCCCTAGCAATGAATATAACTCCTAGTTATTGAGTGACCACCGCCCCTTCACAAATTATACACTCCTTGTTCATACCATCTATCCATATACTCCTTTAAAGAGTTAATCTTCTTCCAATACCAACTACAATAAGTTGGTATCTTATGATTCCAATTGATTGTATCAGTTTTCATATACAGTCCATACACCCACTTCACTCATAGAGCTTCTTTGTTATTGATTATCTGCCATAATAATTTCCCCCGATGCAACATTCCATAGTTTATTTCCTTTAACATTCAGCCCACCAAATTTCTTAGGAAGACACATTAATTCCCATGCCACTAAGGCAATTTTCCCCCTCTCTTCAGTACTACCCCAAAGATAGTCCTTACATATGTTGTTTTCACGATCCAATTTAGGATCATGATCAGCGGTTAGGAGAAAATGTCCCCAAGTAAGCCTCATCGGTATTTTACAGAAAATCGGACAGAACTTCTCCTGCTTTTTGACCATTCAAAAATAATTCGTCTCAAAAATCAACAACACAATCAACCATATCAACCCAAGACAAGTCATAATCTTCATCAACTAACCAAACAGTCCTCCACCATTATTAATCAACTATTTGCAGCACAATAATACTAAATGCATCTCTAAAATATGATAAGAAAGTCTAATACTAGTCACAAGTCTAAATAGTGAACGAATACTCACGACACTAATAAGAATGACCAACGGAGCGACTCTAAGAGTTTCAAAGAAAAGGACTATGACAAATAAATAAAATATTTGCCCGCGTGAATAAATGTAAGGCTCACCAAGAACTATCAACTCATGCGCTCTAACTAACGAAATCCTCGCATGCGTCAACTGGTGTCTCTGGAAAAAATAGCGGGGAGTGAGTCGCTAGCTCAGTGAGTAATAACAGTTAACCATAATCGTTTTTAATTGGGAACAAGTCAGAAAATATGCTTGTGTATTAATCATAAAATAAAATGCCCTCTTTAAAACGGTAACAATAATCAGTCTTTTCATGTGTTTCCTTTAACAAAATCAATTTAACAATTCAGTAATAAACTCGGTAAATACTATGTCATAGAAAATCTTTATATTTAGGAAGTTTCCAGAAAAGGATCATGTAATATGTATCACTGTGTGGAACCCTTCGTAAAAGGAGTCAAATATAATTGTAGGTCCTTACACGAGGAAAAATTGTAACTGTACGCTAGTTCTACCTTCCCACTAGCGAGGGCTATAACTGTACTCGGTAATCGATAAATACAAAGTGCATCAGGTCTAACGAATCCTCCGTTAGCTACGAGATCCTTCAAAGCCCCCTCTCAATCATACTTTTCTCTGTAAACAGTAAATCTTCACATGGAAGCATTTTCAAAACAGTACAGGGCATTTCAATTCTTATTAAATCATGTAATTCAATTTTGGTAGCGGTAATCATATCTCTAGTAACAGTAAAACATGTCTAGTAACAGTGAGAATATTTTAAATAACTGTAAACATCTCAAGTAAACTATTCAGTACCATATCAAGTAAAGGACTTGTCCCACATGAAACTTCAAACATTCGGTAACATATTTTGTTCTTAAAATAATGTATAAACCATGGAGGTTATTTTAACACAAATTGCGGTAAGGTTATTCACAATACTCATATCGAAATATCAAACGGACCACCTCGAGCACTTAGTTCGATTTCTTCCACTAACTATATTATTGCATAACCAATAGACAAATCAAAATTGTGAACTACCTGTAAAGCTGAATAAATCCAGTCAATTTTTTTTCCGTCAAAGTGTGACCACTAACTTGCTGTTAATTAAATTAGTAGAACTTAAATGGAAAGAAGTTATATCATGTTCTGTGTTTGTTCTTATTCTTGGACTGATAGTATTATATGTAGAGAATAAAAAAAAAAGAAATTGATCTGTTGGACCAAAATAGTTGACAATACTCTTGTTTTCACTTGATGTTGCACAAGCACCCATAATCTCTACACTAAAGTGCTTGCTAATGGACTTATAGAACCTTTAATCATCCAATAGAAAATCAATAAATGTGTTATTTTGAAAATACCTTAAATTCCTTTTCCTTGTTTCTACTATTAGTAAAGCAATAACTAGTAATAGGTTAAGTATTGGGTTAAGGAAGAGAATCTCAAAGAAATCTACTAAGAAAATAAATATTTCATATTACCTTCTTTCTTCCACACAGAATTCAACTCAATATTGTCCTTGTGGATAATCTAAAGTCACTTTAATTGGCTTCTAGTTGTGAGAAACTAACAGCTTCTATGGTTGCTCTTCTTCCGTCTCACCTTTTTCTCTCAAATTTTTTTTCTTTCCTGACAGTGTTAGTTTACGCCGAAACTCTAGTGTTTCATTCCCAATACCTAATTTTTCGACGATCATTGTGTTTGCAGAGAATACAATGTCTCTAATTCTCTTGTTGGTTGGGTTACAATTCCTCTATCTTAAATTTTTTTTATTTTTAATTTGATAATGAATAATATACCCTCAATTTGTCATTGTGTTACAACTGTCAACCTTTTTTACCACAACCTGAGGTAGAATGAATATAGAGCTCCAAAAGTTGTACATGGAAAACAACACAGAATTTACCACCTGCAGTCTGCCTGCATATGACCGTTACTTAGAGTATCCGGGTTTTATCATGCTGTTTATTCTGACTACCAGCTAACATCAATCCAATTTGTTCAATTTCTTAGATGAAAGGGGAAGTAAAAGATATCTAATTGGAAGGAAACCTTGAGTAAAACCTGTTTTTGCTAATAACTGCTCCTTTGTCAAGTCATCCACCCCAGCTATGAATATATTGGATTTCTCTTGATTATAAATCAATCCTGATACCTCAATAAAATGATTCAAAGCTTCTAACACCCTATTAACTGAAGCCAAATTACTTTTGTAGAAGATCATAAGATCATCTGCAAATATCAAGTGAGTTAACTTTAGTTGTTTGTACATGGAGTGATACTGAAAATCTGGGAGTTCACTCATAGTTGATAGAACTCTGAACAGATATTCCATTAATAACACAAATAGAAGAGGAGACATAGGTTCCTTAATCCCCGTCTCCTTTCAATATATTTATGCCCTTCACCATTCACTTTAATAGAAAATTTGGTAGTTGTTACACATACCATGATCCAATGAATGAATCTCTGTGGAAAACCAAAGCCAATCAGAATCTCTTCAAGAAACCCTCAGTCCACCATATCATATGCCTTCCTGAGATCAATTTTCATAAGTCACCTTGCAGATGTCTTTCTACCATAATGTCTCAAAAGATCATGACAAATAAGCACATTATGCCTGATCGATCTTCCTTGAACAAATACAACTTGGTTGTCAGCTACAATGTGGCTTATGGTCTGCTTTAATCTGTTGCATATCATCTTAGATATGCATTTATACAATACATTACAACAGGAAATAGGTCTATACTAGCTAGCATACTCAGGCTTATCCACCTTAGGAATCAGTGCAATGTTAGTTGGGTTCAATTGTTTCAAGAACTGGTCATTTTCAAAGAACTCCAAAACTGCTTTTGTGATGTCTGCTCCTACAATTCCTCAGGCTGATCTGTAGAAACCACTCCCATAACCATCAGGTTCAGGGCTCTTGTTTTTGTCAACCTGGAACATTGCTTCCTTGACTTCTTTCCTCATGTAAGATCTGATCAAATTAATCTGTTATTTCTAATGATAACACTGGCCCCCTCTTTAAAAAAACTATTGAAAGCTCTAACTTTTGCATTCATAGATTGTCCCAATAACTTCTTTATAGTATTCCACAAACACCTGAGCTATGTCATCTGGATCACTCTGCCAAATAACTTGGTCATCCCTTATCTGTGTTGTAGCTAATTTCACTCTCATGTGCTTGATCACTGCATGAAAATACCTTGTATTATCATCTCCTAACCTTATCCAATTTGCTTTGCTCTTCTGTTGCAAATATAATTCTGCCATGTATGAAATCTTCCTAAACTGGTGATACACTTCTTTTTCCTTCTGTTGCATACCCTTATCTAGTGGATTTGCTTGCAACATATCCTGTACTTTCCTTAATTCTTCCCTGCTATCATCTGCTTCACTTACTATGTTCTTGAAATGCCTAGTATTTAGTTGCTTCACACCTTTCTTTAGTAGCTTCAGTCTCTTAACTACTCTCAACATTTTGCACCCTTCAATCTGCACTTCCCACCCTGCTTTGATAGTATCCTCAAACAAAGGATGTTGATCCCGTACATTATAGTACTGGAAAGATTTCTTCCCCCTTTCCTTAATTGCTTCTAAAGTTATCTGCATGGGGCAGTGATCACTTATTTCTTCAGGTAGAAACTTTACTTTGCATGCTAGCATTTTGTCCAGTCATATCTCATTTCTGAAAGACCAATATATCTTGGAAAAGATTCTCTGTTCATTATGTTTATCACTCCATGTGTATCTATTGCCTTGGTGAGGAAGTTCAATCCAACCACAATGATCCACACAGTTTCTAAATTCCATTACTTCTGCCCAGTTAACTGGATTTCCTCATATTCTATCCCCTTCAGTAAGTACTGCATTAAAGTCACCTAATATCAACCAAGGTTTTGAACTACCTCCATGTTGTTGCTCGATGTTATCCCATAAACTCCCTTCTTTCTTCTCTAGTGTTGAAAGCATACACCACATTAAGAAGAAAAGTTATTTGTAGTGGAATATAACTCACTTCACATGTCACACTCTGTGCATTTATACTCATGGAGACTACATCATAGTAATCCTACCTCCATGTTAACTATATTCTTCCATTATAGCATGCTTCAAGATTGGTAATATACTGCCAACCTCCAAACAAACTACCAACAATTTATTATATATTATCCTTCTTTATTTTTGTTTCCAACAGACCTACTATGCCAGCCTTAACTTCATTGCAGAAGATTTTAACTTCCTTCTTCTTATTTGGGGCATTCAAGCCCCTAACATTCCAATAAAGTAAGTTAACCATTCCCTATCTGGGACATGGTTCCACCTCCCCTTTTCTCTCCAGTGGCCAGTTTACTAACAGGTTCTAACGTATTGGCAGTAACATGTTTGTCCAATATTTGATAGGAATTAGACTTTTCTTTTTGTAGGTTTTGTTTGGGTATGCCTCTTCCAGTTCTTGCAGAAGTGATCCATTCTAAACTAGTTGATGCTTGTTGCTGAGGCATCTCCACTTGCTCCTTATCCTTTTTCATCCTCCCTATATCACTCTCCTGTTGCTTCTTCTACACCATTTTTGTTGTATGTATTACCTTATCCTGTGGAATCTCTTGCTTTTTCTTCTTTCTACATACCTCCTCCTCATGCCCATAAGCATAAAAATAGGTACACAATGTTGGTTTCCAATCATAGCTCACTCTTTGTTCTATGAGGTGGCCTTTCTCATTTCTGAATAACACTGTATCTGGTAGTTTAGCATCCAACTCCACTTCCACTAGTATCCTTGCAAACTGTAATCCTACCTTTTTTTGTGTTTTGATCCACCATTAGAGGTCTCCCTACCAAGTTTCCTATCTTACTCAACCCTTTAGGACTCCAATACTTGAAGTCAAGGCCTGGAAATTTCACCCAAATTGGCAGAGTGAGCAATTCCTCCCTAGTAAATTCCAAATCTGGGCTCCATGCTTTGACAATAAAGGGCTTATCATCAAAGTGATAGATCCCTACATTCAGCACCTCCTGCTTTGCATAAAATCAAACCTAACCAGTATTAATCCATTTTTAAGCATAGAAATTTGTTAATACCATGCTTAGCCCATGACTTCTTAATGTAACCTTGAATCACTGCAAAGGGAGGATGTGCACCTAGTACATAGCACACTATTGCATTTTGTTAGTACTCAATTTCACTAACAATATCTTCTAGCTCAATTGAACCTACACGAGACTCACCATGCAACTTAGGTTGCACATATTCCAACTTGAATCCGGCATTCAAGAGCTTAGCGACGTCGAATTCATCCCAAATTGAAGTCCTCTTCTCTGTTTGCCCTAATTCTTCCTTCCACTTCATCCGTCAATGATTTCCTTCCACTACCAGGTGACTTGCTTTGTCCTTCATTCCTTGGGTTGAGAATGGCTTCATTCCACACATTCATAGCTTGCGCCTACTCTGTTTTCTCTCCTTTCACATTATTCGTTATTGTTTCATTAGTTACTGTTGCATTGGAATTTTAGGTGAAGTCAATTTCTCTAGATTCAATCCATTAGTAGCACTCGTTCCTACTTGAAATTTCGCATGTGTTGTAGCTGACATCGCCATTAACGCCTTCTGAGATAGAACACGAGCTCTTCTTCCCAAGGTCGGTGCACGTTAGCATTACCTGCGCCGAGAGAGAAACATGCCTTCGCCAGAAGCGTTTTCTTTCATGATTGGCTAATTAATCGGGCTCTTCTTGATACGTGTCGGGATTTCCGCCGTGATCCTCGCTCGATTATGGATATTTTGACTTTTCGTTATTTGACTCAGTAAACTTCTCCTGGTCTGGCTCTATCTCTATCCTGATCGGTCCCGATCTTGGCCGATCTCGATCTTGATCGGTCTCTGGGTAACGAGCTCGGCATTCTAACTTCGCATCATGGTTCGATATAACACGGGGTTGAACCTTGGCTTATCATGTTCCAGTCTCGATTAGTCATACGAAGGGCAAGCCCAGTTTTCACCGTATACAGTACTTTTGAGAAAAATATTTTTTAAAATAAGTTGATTTTTTGCAGTTTGGCAAATAGACTATAAATAAGGTTAAATCGTTTCCTAGTAATTTTTTATTTCATTTTTAAGGCTCTAATCTAACTTCTGATTAAAAATAATGGGATCCTATAATCGCTTGTAAATGTTGTCTTAATGAAAATGATTATTATTAATGTTATGAAATATAATATTGTATAGTGGATGTCTATAACTTCTAAAGAAGTTACTCCCACTACTCTTCTCTATTATCCCCACTACTTCTTACTATTATGGTTGTAACTCCCACACCTCCATAGCCTCCTCCGTGATCTTCCCCCATGATCTAAATAGTTAATACCATGTTCATGGCATCCCTTTGTATTACCTATATCATCCTATAAATAGAGGGTTTGGGCATCACATTTTACACACTTGAATACATAGAAGAAATACTAATATATCTTCTCTTGCTCTCTACATCTTTTGTCTATTTTCTTGTTTTATGTTATTGCTTTGAGCTTAGTTTCTTAATACGTTATCAACACGAATTGCTTTATTCTTCTTATATTTTCTATAAGAGATGAAAGCCTTCCATGAGAGAAACAACCTTGAATCAATTTGGTTGAGCCTATGAAAATCTAGGCATCTCGTATGCCATATCAATGTTTTTGCTTCTATTATACAGAGAGTATCATTTTTCAATTTTCATGAATCTTACAATTAACTTACTTTAGTATTTAAGAATTGGTCTAATTTGTGTTACTTAGAAATTTAGTTTTATTTGTGCAGATGTATATATATGGAGTACCCATGCTTTCGAGTTGCAAACAAGAGCATATTCTGATGCTTTGACATCATCTCCTATATGTACTGCTCCGACAATTTGCAAGCCAAGATTATGGAACTGTTAACTATTGAGAAGGTTTCTAATCTTATAAAAATAATAAGAATTTAAATATATGTTGTGGTCAAAATAAATTTTGTATTGCTAAGATAGTTTTATTCCCTTTATATTTGATCATGTAGTTGTTCGTGAAAAAGATCAATCTGAACTTTCATAAAATTTCGGAAAAAAAAAACTGATTATAGAAAGTAGTATATCATGATAGGCTCAACGGCGAGTCTACTTGGCTTATTATGCCATTGTATGATAATAAGGTATTTGGTTTGATTTGTGGTGCACAATGATGATAAGAGTTGGTTCAAGTCTCAACTCATTATGACATAACATGCCTTTATATGGGTAAGACATTGGGTTTGAGCCCCAATGCACTATATTGATCATATAATGATCACTAATGAAATAATTTATTTTTCATGAAAATAACATGAAGCTTTTCCCACTTGATTTGCTCTATTCTTGAAGTGAATGTTATAGCGGTGCATAATAAGTCTAAATGAAGACAAATGATTGACCAATGAACGTGGGTGTACCAAAGACCAAAATAATATAGTCATCATTATGGTAAATGTAAAAAGGAGAACAGTAAGGGTTCTCAAAATAATTCTTCAAAGGTGAAAGAATTGTGTATCAATATGGTCTGGAAATATGAGGCACACTCAGACGATTTTAGTCCATTTTTTGAAAGAATGCGACTTTTGATAAGCATTGTAAATGCATGCTCATTCCTGAAAGTGAATGTGAAGATATATATGTGATGAAAAATATGCATAAGAATGTGCTTATGCATGGTTATATAAATACCACAACTCACCTCTAAGGGAGGTTTGAGAGAAATAAAGATAATGAATATTATAATGTGGTTACATGAATATGTCATTGGTCGCGTACTTGTGGTACGCCAAAAAAATATTATGTCATGCCTTATAAAAGGTTATTAAAGACAAACTTAAAGCAAGAATGGTTTTGCTTATGATGACTTCGACCGTGACAATTATTATGATATGATTTTCTCCGTGAAGGAGATATTTACCATATGGATGGTGTGATAAAAGATCTTGTAGTACGAAATCAATTAAGAGCTCCAGAAGAGCGAATTTGTTACTACCCGGATTAATGAAATTATTCTTGATATTAATATTGTAGTAAGTCTCAAAAGAAACTTCTTGAGTTTCAAATGTATTAGACAAAGTGGCTGGCATATTGAGACTATAAATGAAAGGAAGATTGAATATCTTCATATTACAATAGTCATATCGGGTAAATATGAAAGGTTACCCGGCTTTTCTTCCATTTGTACTACAGATGTATAAGCATGATGATGGAATCACATGCTATAGTAAATTAAATGCTTACTGGAAAAAATATTAGTTGGCATGACTGGTTGGCCATTCCGGTTCAATTATGATGCGAAAATTAATTGAGAATTCACATTGGCATATATTGAAGAAATAGAAGGTTCTTCAAGAATTCTCTTGTGCTGCTTATTCTCATGATATACCAGTTAAGGTTGGGATTGAATCCCTTGATTTCTGGAACGAATAGAAGGTGATATATATATATATATGGGCCCAGTCACCTGCTATGTGGACCGTTTACTATTATATGATTTTAATAGATGCATCTATTTTATGGTCACATGTGCGTTTGTTATCAACTTGCAATTTGGATTTTGCAAGGTTGATTGCTCAAATTATTAGAGCACAGTTCCAGAATATAAATATGATAGTTATCTTGGTAATGTTGGTTTAAATACAAGTTGGTTTAACAGAAATTGTATGCCTCCAATTAAACTAAACCATTGGTTATGAGAACAAAGATTCCAAATAGAAATTTGGTATGATGTGTAATAATACAAGAGCACTTGTATGCATCTAGCCAACAAGTTATGATAACTTCTCCCTATCAGAATTGGTTCAGGGTCAGGAACCAAATAAATTTCATCCAGAAATATAGATGTTCTATATGATTTAATTGTGCCATCACAATGCACAAAGATGTGTTTCCAAAGAAGGTTGGGAAATATTTTGGTGATCCCAACATTAGGGGGAGAAAATGAGTAGCTGAAAAAGTAATCATGGAATGAATTATTATGAGTGTACTTAGATCCTCGTACAAGAAAATATGAACTTGAAGTTCAAGTGATAATTCATTTGCAAAATATTGCCAGGCGTATTTGCTGACCCAAAGCGAAATGTTATATTTCAGCTGCTAATGCTCCAAATAGAATAAAGTCCATGACGGACATAGTCTATGGAACGCATGAAGCGTAATAGACTAATCGGTTCCAAAGATAAAATTCCTTGAAGAAGCAGTGGAGCAAATGATAAAGATGGCCATACTAAGGAGGCAAGTGCTATGTAAGAGCACCATGACATAAAACTTTATAAGACCTCATGGAAGAGGCTCAGGTACCTGAAAATAATGAGATCTCGATAAGTTATGTCTTTATTGTGTGATGATAAAACCGATGTAAACTGATTATCGATGATATTATTGATATAATATAGCGCTCAATATTATTAATATTGACGAAGATCTTGAGCTCAAATCTGTCATGGAATTTGGAAAGATAAATTATTGGTCAATCAAATCAAAAATACGCAATCAAGATTAACTTCACTTGGAAAACGTGAAGTTTTGGGCTGATAGTCCCAACACCTAAAAGTATAAAGCCAGTGGGTTGACACAAGATTTTACGTAAATGTCCTGGCATTGATTATATGGAAACATGTTCCCTTGTGGTGGATATAGTTGCTTTCATATTTTAGTCTGGTAATACTCGATAAATTTGATATGTGTATATAAAAATCATTGAAGGATTTAAACTGTTCTGAAGCATATTAAGGTTGATGTTTAGCTTAAAGTGTATAAATTTCTATGTATATCACCTCATATTTTACTTTTGTTTCGTGAGTTTTAGATGTTAAATGTGATGATTTATATTAATATGAAGTGTTTTTATGTTTAGGAATGATTCGGGATCAATTGGGGGCGAAACGCGCGAAATTAGAGCCAAAACGGCCGAAAACCGGACAAACCGGCAATTTGGCGATTTTGGGCGCCACAGGCAGGGTTGGGGGTCACTTGTGGCGCTGGAGGCAGAATGGAAATTTGGTCAGCGCCCTGGTGGGCGCCCGGCGCTAGCCAGGGCGCCGGTGACGAGTTTTTTGTCCTATTTTGTCCGGGACACGGTTATTTCGGCCCTAAACTTACCCAACACGTATAAAAGCAAGTCTAAGCTTATTTTTTATGGGATCTAACATATTTTGAAGGGTAATTCACGTGGAGGAACACACACCACGCTTGAAGGAGTCTTCTACCTAGTTTTTCTTCTCTTCTCTTCCTTTAATTTCATAGTTTATTAGTTCTAGAGTTTTGGGTGCTACATGAACGTTGTAGTTTGAAGCTTGAATTGTTCTTATTATTTTATCATATTGGTTTATTTATTCAATCTTGCGCTTAATTATTTGATTGCTTGATCACCAATTGAATACTATCTACGAATCTAGGATTGAACTCGGGAGAGGGAATTCTAGATTGCATATAAGATTGGGTAGAGCAAGATCTTAACCCTTCAGGGGAGCGGATTTGCGGTTAGGATAGGAATATACCTAATCGCCTTGCTTGTTTACGATACAAGAATTATTAATGCGTTCTTGTTAATCTTAATTTCATAGGAATATAGATGTTAGGTTGGCTTGAATAGACGAATAGTACTTCGGGAGAAGGCTACGAGTAATATTAACCCTGTCAACCAATAAAAAGATAAATTAATTAGACGATTTAAGTAAAAAACTCAACAGGATTGTTTGCTAACCCATAGCTCTATAATATCGTCTCTTATTGAATTCGTGTCTAATTTCGCCAATTGTTTATTTAATTTCATAGTTTACTATTCTAGATTAATTTTAGTTAAATATTCATACTTTAGTATTCGCTTGAATAGATTAGTTGTTTGGGTTTAGTTTAGTTGATAGTTAATCACAAGTCCCTGTGGATACAATATCTGGACTTACAATCCTATATTACTTGTCGACCACGTATACTTGCTTGTGCGTTTTGACCAACAAGTTTTTGGCGTTGTTGCCGGGGACTTAGAAATTAACTATTCGACCAGATTGAATTTTTACTTTTGTCTATTTAAGTTTTTTTTTATTTATCATAATTTAACATATTATTATCTTACTTGACATGGCATCTTGGAATGATAATTGGTCGAATAGTGGTTATTCTTATTATAACGATCTTTGTCCATATTGTGGAGGACCATACATGTGGCAATATTGTCCATCTCCGTCTAATGTGTGGAATTTTTGTAATAAGTGTGGTTTTCAAAGTGGCCATTGGGATGGTTGTCCTAATTCTTATTATCCTTCTCAGAGCTTTTATTGTAATGTTTCTAATAATGTTAATGAGTTTGATAGGAGCAAGGAATTGGAGGATATGGAAAGCGTGGCTCGTATTATAGACTTGATGAGACAAACAACGGAGCAACAGAACATGATAGCCGAGCAACAAGTTCTTGAATCCTTATCTATCAAAAGACTCCAGGCTAGAGTGGATGAATTAATGGCCAATTTCCAAGAAGAACCTCAACTCGACGAAGAGAGCGAGTTCCCACCAGAAGATAATTTTGAAGAAGCAGATATAATGAGCCAATCTTGGCTAGAGGAACAAGCTCAAATAATAAAATCTCATGAGTTTCTTCGTGATGGTCTTTCAAATATGACAGAGCAACTGATAGAAGGAAGAACTGAGCTTAGGCAAGAGATAGACCAATTTGGCTCGGATATCCATGACCTGCAGGCTCAATTGAATAAACAGGTTGAGGTGTCCGATGCCTTACCATCAATATTTGTGGATACTGGCCAGCTTGTGGAGCGGAAAGAGGAAATCCAAATATTCGACCAAATTATTAATGATGTCAAGGTTGATGAAGAGTATAAAATAGAGGATGTCAAAAATAATGCAGTTTTTGAATTGGAGCGTATTGGACCTCATTCTAAACACTTTTCAACATTGTGTTTGGTTGGTGACATGGGAATTGATCCAGTCGAACATATAGAGGAGTCAATGGATGAGGAACAGAGTGTTTATATTCTGAAATTGGTGATGCCAAGGAGACAAAATGACATCCCTTACCTAAGGATCAAGAAGTGCAAGATGCGATACCTATTGTTTGGTTCCTTCATTTTTACACCACCACCCATGAACGTGACAGAAAAATTGATGCAAAATTGGGCACGCAATTCATATCCTCAAAGTGGAAGGAAAAGTGGTAAAATAGCAGAGTCGTGCCACGACTATAAATAAGGTGCTTGTTGGGAGGCAACCCAGCCTGTATATCTTTTCATTATTTTTTTAGTGTCAGTTTTGTGTTGTTTTTATTTTGCAGAGTAGGGNAACGATGGATCTGTTGGACAATTTTCTTGAGGGATAAAGTCCGATTAAAAAAATTCCAAAAAGATTTTTTTTGGAATTTTTTTAGGAAAGTTAGGTAGTATCCCTTGATTTTTATTTGGGAACCGGTTCTTTTCCAAGGGTGTAACTTGAACTGGGAACTTTAAATTATTTTTTTTAGAGTAGTTAGGAAGAAACAGAGTAACTTTGATATACCCTATGACATGTTTGGTGCCGGCATATTAGGTTATGACATACATTCTGCTTTCCCTTATATTTGGTTTGACATGTGATGCCTGAGTAAAAATAAATAGTCTATTTTGTGACGTCTTAGCTCAGTTGTTTGACTTGTATGCTACATAGTGTGATATTGCTTAATTCTCTCAATTTTGTGTGCTTGCTTGACTTGAGAGTTGAACAAAATCATTGTGATTAAGTCATGTGCAATGTGTGAGTGAGGTTTAGTGATTTTGTATGCTATCCTGTGTAGTCTAGAACTTGCCCCGTGTGTTAATCGAAGCGAAATTGTAGGTTATGCTAGTCTAGGAGATGAGGTAGGCATTTTCTTGCTTGATCATGGATGTGCTTGTCACATGAAAATTAGAAATTTTCATTGCTATCCCCTTTGAGCCGTTTGACCTTTTCTTTGATACCCACATTACAAGTCGTACCCCTATTTTGTTCTTAAATTGAGATTTTTGCACCTTTTCCTCCTAAGGCACTTAGTCGCTAAAATAAGTAAGGTGAGATATTGGGGATTAACTTTTGAGTGGAGTCATGGAAAAGCATGTTAGTGCACTAAAAATTATATTCAAAAGTCACTAGCCATTGAATCTTCATGTATAGAGTGTGTGTAGGAAAGGAAAAAAAATGATAGTAAAAGTATGTACAAAAAGATACACACCTCCAATTTTTATTACTTTGTGCTAATGAAAATATAGAAGTGCTTAATTAAAAAAAGGGTTATGTTGAATATGAATTGTGGAAGGGAATTTGTTGAGAAGAATATGTGTTGAGTTGTGAAGGTAGTGTATTAAAGTGCTTAGGAGGGTTAGTCACTATTCCTAAATATATCCTACCCGTCCCTTAGCCTACATTACAACCTTAAAAGTCCTAATTGATCCTAGATTTGGCTAACTTGAATTAGTGGAGATCTACACTACGGGCAAGCTTATGGTACGACCACGGGATACATATGAATTCTTTGTGAGAGTGAGTAAATTTTTTCAATTGTGTGATGTCCTTAAATTATGTTCAAAAGCATATTTGAATGAGTGGACTAGTTATATTCACTCTTTTGTTGTTGGTGAGGGCACATGATCTTATGAATGATTGGTAATATTGTAAACTTTCTTGTTGGATAGGTGCGTGAATTGATAGGGCCTAGTGGTTGCAAGTTGACTCTTTAGGTTGGGTGGTTGCAATTAGGTTGTTGGTATGATTGATTAAATTGTTATACTTGGACATGTTTAAAAAAGGGGAAGAATGTGAAATTGTGTATGTTCATACTTGGTTGCCGGTATCGATCATAGTCAAGGGGTAAGGTGTGTTATTGAAAAGTAAAATACTCCTTGATAATTAACCTTGTACTTGTTGAAGGGTAGTAGATTGTCTCATTTCTCGAGAACGAGCAAGACTTTAAGTGTGGGGTGGTGATATTTAGCTTAAAGTGTATAGATTTCTATGTATATCGCCTCATATTTTACTTTTGTTTCGTGAGTTTTAGATGTTAAATGTGATGACATATATTAATTTGAAAGTGTTTTTATGTTTAGGAATGATTTGAGATCAAATGGGGGTGAAACGCGCGAAATTAGTGCTAAAACAGACGAAAACCGGACAAACCGGCAATTTGGCGATTTTGGGCACCACAGGCAGGGCTGGGGGTCACCTGTGGCGCTGGAGGCAGAATGGAAATTAGGGCAGCACCCTGGTGGGCGCCCGGCGCTAGCCAGGGCGCCGGTGACGAGTTTTTTGTCCTATTTTATCCGGAACACGGTTATTTCGGCCCTAAACTTACCCAACACGTATAAAAGCAAGTCTAAGCTTATTTTTTATGGGATCTAACATATTTTGAAGGGGAATTCACGTGGAGGAACACACACAACGCTTGAAGGAGTCTTCTACCTAGTTTTTCTTCTCTTCTCTTCCTTTAATTTCATAGTTTATTAGTTCTAGAGTTTTGGGTGCTACATTAACGTTGTAGTTTGAAGCTTGAATTGTTCTTATTATTTATCATATTGGTTTATTTATTCAATCTTGCGCTTAATTATTTGATTGCTTGATCACCAATTGAATACTACCTACGAATCTAGGATTGAACTCGGGAGAGGGAATTCTAGATTGCATATAAGATTGGGTAGAGCAAGATCTTAACGCTTCAGGGGAGCGGATTTGCGGTTAGGATATGAATATACCTAATCGCCTTGCTTGGTTACCATATAGGAATTATTAATGTGTTCTTGTTANCTCTAGAATATCGGCTCTTATTGAATTCGTGTCTAATTTCGCCAATTGTTTCTTTAATTTCATAGTTTACTATTCTAGATTAATTTTAGTTAAATATTCATACTTTAGTATTCGCTTGAATAGATTAGTTGTTTGGGTTTAGTTTAGTTGATAGTTAATCACAAGTCCCTGTGGGTACGATATCTGGACTTACAATCCTATATTACTTGTCGACCACGTATACTTGCGTGTGCGTTTTGGATCAATANGAAATTCATTTATAAAGCTTCAGCAAATCCTTATGTGGATTAGAGCAACCATGGCGTATATGATTTATTTTTGTGTCTATTGCAATTGGTGCACTGTGTATCTTGCTAGAACCATGAGTATAAAAATATGCTAGCGAGATATAGTTTAAGATACTTGAATACTATTAGTACTATATTGCAAAAGGAATCCTTGATATAGATTTGTTTACTCTAACAAATGTCAAGGTTTGTTGTTTATGCAAATGTAGGCATTTTCTGAAGTCCGTTCTTCAAATAATCTATTTGTATGTGAGAGTACTGCCATATTATTATTTCACAAGGCAGTTAACTGTTGGTTCTTATTCAAGTCATGTCAATATACTATCAACTGAAAAAGCAAGTGACTCAACACACAACAAATATGTGACTTTTCCTTGAAAAGAAGATTTCAATAATAGTGAAGGCGATTATATTTGTTTATCTCAATTGGAATAAGGATATATTAAAGGAGACACAATAAAACATATGTTTCGCAAAGTTCTTTATCAAACACAATTTTCTACGAGCGGTTAAATAGATGTTCGACAAATCTATTCACTTGATAATTTGGTGTTTTGTTCCGTGAAGCATGAGCAACCTCAACATTTGAGAAGTTGCTATACAAGATCGGAACACGTTATCTCGGAGAAACAAATTGATGTTTTCATCAGGGGGAGACAAATACACGTTGTACTCTTTTTCCCTTTGCTAAGATTTTATCCCACTGAGTTTTTCTTGCAAGGTTTTTAATGAGGCAGCAAATAATGCGTATTACAAGATATGTGTATTCTTTTTCCTTAATTAAGATTTTTTCCCACATGATTTTTTCTTAGTAAGGTTTTAACGAGTCACACTATCTATAGACATCCAAGGGGGAGTGTTATGAAATATAATATTGTATAGTGGATGTCTATAACTCCTAAAGAAGTTACTCCCACTACTCTTCTCCATTATCCCCATTACTTCTTACTATTATGGTTGTAACTCCCACACCTTCATAACCTACTCCGTGATCTTCCCCCATGATCTCAATAGTTAATACCATGTTCATGGTATCCCTTTGTATTACCTATATCATCCTATAAATAGAGAGTTTGGGCATCACATTGTAGACACTTGAATACATAGAAGAAATAATAATCTCTCTTCTCTTGCTCTCTACTTCTTTTATTTATTTTCTTATTTTATGTTATTGCTTTAAGCTCAGTTTCTTAACAATTAAGAATTTAATATTCTTTTTTCTGCTTTGGTCTTATCTTTTATCCACATAATACAGGAGCCTTACATTGCAAGTGATACAAGTTTTCTTAGACGCGATATGGCCACATTAGCTGAGAAAAGCCTTGAAACTGCCATTTGTCGTTTTGCCTCTCTGTAACACTAATTATTTATTTAGGGGATAAAACTATTTAAATCGTTAGAGAAAAATTGGTTCTTTTTTCCTGTCAAAAGTCAACTGTCAAACAAGGTGATATTTCCTGTCCAAAACATGGAATATGACACAGATAAGACTAAACTTTGCCTACTTTTGAGTTAGATCCCGTAAATGAACTTCGAAAGTACTTCAATTTTGGTTTTCAATGTGGAAGGCGAAGGAACTTTTATCTCCTCAAAATACTTTGGGCAAATATATAATTCGGTCAGGTAAATAAATTATATATATATATATATATAATGTAAAGATATACCATTCTCAAGAGCTTTTAATTATTTAACAAAGTAGTTTTAAAATCAATCATAGTATGGTTACGACAAGAAATTCAATCTCAACCGTAAAGGCAGCGATATATTTAGAATTTCTTGAATATGAGTGCATTACTAAAAAAATTAGAAAAAAAAGTATTAAATGAGTCGATCCTTGGTCCTCAGGGTAAATAACCTAATATTCAATCCAGTGCATCATTCAATCTTTTTGGAGTATGGGTGTCTACACATAATATTAGACTAATTCTAGAAAATATATACATAAAATACCTTAGTTGATGATGAGATCATAAGTTCACGTGCCCATGATTGGGGCTATAAATCCGCCCCTGCATACAGGCGCTCATCTCGCACAACCCAAATAGGAACGTTCATAACGGCAGATAAGTAAATTATTTTAGAGCTAATGCTAATGCTAGTGAGTTATGAAAGGTTCTTAATAATAAATTAAGTTCCAAAATTTAAAGATAAAAGAAAAAGGAACAGAAAAAAGAGAAAAGTGGAAAGGTGGAAGAGGACACATTTAGGCAAGTGGAATGCATATTTTTGATTATCGGATTTGGCGATTTTGGCAACTACACACGCACTGGACCATCTTTCTTCCCCATTATATTAGCATGCCTACACGCCTAATCATATAGCAACTCAACAGTCAATATTCAGCACACCCGTCCTATAGCTGCACTTTGACATTTTGGATTAATTCTACCATTAATACTTTTAATGATAATTAAAATATGCACATATTGGAGTTAATACCTTCATTTTTTTAACCTAAGAATCGGTTGAAATAAGAAGAACAATAATAATAATGCTTTCTACCACACAAAATACCTTTTTCAGAAAATAGTTCAGATTTTTTTTGAATTTTTTTTCAACCAGCATCATATATTCCTGACTCCTGAGGAGTGTTTCGGTTTCTTGAAACTTCGTCTCAATATTAACAAATTCTGAATATAATTATTTTCTGATTAATAATGAAGACGGGCCTCTTTGATTTAGTGAGCGGAAAACATTTCTTCAGTGCTAAATAATGAAATTTCTTATATAAAAAAATCGGTGCAAGTGCAAAGTCATAATTCTAAAATGAAAACCAAAGAGCTAGATTCAGATTTCCACGGTCTGCTCAACATGAGGAATGATTGGCGAATTCATAATGTATACTCATGATATCACGCTATCCTTGGCCCTAATTCATTTGGATGGAAAAAATTATAGCTCTTCATATAAAAATAGTCATTGTATTTTTGGTATAGATGAAAAATTGCTATGTTGTCAAATTTTAAAGAAAAGTAAAATAGAATTAAAAAAAAAGAAAAGCTACTTCGAACATTTAATAATTGGACCAAACTCTATGAATCGGAAAATCTGTGTGTGTGAGACCAGTGATGCATGTAGAGCCCCCGTCTAGTTTTGTAAACTGTGATTGGACCAATCTGGTTATTAGGATTGAGATCTCTATCTCCATCTCCCTTCTATTTCCCCGTACTTCCTATTCTCCGCCAATTTTTCTCCTTTTTATTATTTAATTGGAGTTGGTCCCTTACGAAGAGCAGCAAACTCACACTTACAAATTTGAGAGAGAGATTGCGAAGTAGAGTGCAGTATTTAGAATGATCGATCGATCATTTGACGAAGCCGAAGCCGAGCCGGGCGAGCGACAACGACGGCGCGAGGATACATCCTCTTCAACTCCTTTTAAGAGCTCTAAGAAGT
>ML330355.1:0-11753 GCA_005239505.1 Nicotiana paniculata | reverse complement strand
GATGACCCTGTATTTGTGTGTATTCATATGAGCACTTGATTCGCAGGTATGATTCGCGAGCAGTCTATCTTTATTATTTTTAATCGCGTCGCATGATTCGATTCGCGAGCGGGGCAGATAGATGCATCTATGGTTCAAGCTGTTCGATCCTTCGGCAGTGCACAATTTATTATTGTTGGTCCGCGCCGTTCGAACCTCGGCATTTCTTGCGCATGATATTTACTGCGTAGTTGCTATGATTTTTGCCTAATTACTCTCCTGGGATTTTAAGTTGTCAATTGAAATGACAGAGGTTTAAAGTATTAAAAAGATTTTGGAAGAAGTTGTTCCTTCCCGTCGATTTATTATTATTTGATTAAATCACCCATGTTGATTAATTGTTATTAATATGACGAAGATATAAAGTGTTAAACGTGAACGGAGTTGAAAATACTTATTCCTGATTTTAATAAATTGCCTGTGATAATCATGCTTAGTGTAACACTTAAATATTTTAAATTGACCTTTAGTAAGTGTCTAATTTGACCTCTCGTCACGACCTCTTTGAGGTTAGGCGGGGGACTTACTGAGTACACGTTGTTTTTGTACTCATGCTACACTTGATGTGCATTTTATTGCACAGGTACTTTCATAGAAATGTGGAGGATTCGGAGACCTAGGCGAGCTGCATCATCTGGAGGCGATCCGCAGCTGACAGAGTCTCGCTCATTTTGTATTTGTTTTCATTTTTAAATTTCCTAGTCCAATTTGTATTTTGGACAGGCTTAGTGATGATTGTATAAATTCTTAGAAATAGCTCATGTACTTGTGACACCGGGTTCTTGGATATGTGTTGGGATATATTTGTTAAAGTGTAATATTTAAACTATTATTTTACTTAACAGATTGTTATTTAGTTAATATGTAATAAAGTGCAAGGAAATGTTTTTCATAATTGTTTAAACCGGAAATTATTTCGATTAATAAATGAGTGGCTTGCCTGACAATGATGTCTGGCGCCATCACAATCTTATGGATTTTGGGTCATGACAACTTACCCTAGTCGAAGTCGTGAAGGAACCCTCAAAATAACCCAAAATTCAAGCTCCAAAAATCCCAAACGAAAATGAAGAAATGACAGATTTTCAATCCTTTAGTTTCTTCCAAGGTTTGCATTTGTAGAAAAAAACTTCGCAATTGTGAACCTCACTAAAATCCAAAATCATCACGAATGCGATAAATTGTTCGTTGTTGAGAATGTAATGACCCTGTCGGTCGTTTTGAGCTCTAGCGCGTCGTTCAGCGGTTCGAGGCCACGAGTAGCCTCACTTCAGGTATTATGAATTGCACGCGTGGTTGGAATTGAATTTCGGGAAGTTCGGAGTCGATTCAGAAAGAGAACTCTCATTTTTGAAGCTTTAAGTTGGAAGAATTGGTTAGGTTGTAGATTTTGAGTAACGATCTCGGAATCAGGATTTGAACATTTTGACAGGTTTGTATGATGATTTCAGACTTGGGCATAAGTCCGGATTGGGTCTTGGATGACCCGGATCATTTCAGCGTCTATTATTGAAGTTGGATTTTGGGAGAAGTTCACAAATTTGGGTTGAAGTGTGTTTCAGTGTTATCAATGTCAGTTTGGGATTCCGCATCTGGGAGTAGCTTCGTATGATGATTATGGTATTGGGAGCGCGTCCGGAAGTGGATTCGGAGGTCCGTAGGTCATTTGGCTAAAGTTAGAAATTTAAAGGTTTTTGAGAAGTTTGGCCGGAAGTGAACTTTTTGATATCGGGGTCGGATCCCGATTCCGGAGGTTTTAGTAGGTCCTAATGTCGAATATGACTTGTGTGCAAAATTTGAGGTCAATTATACGTGATTTGATAGGTTTAGGCATCGAATGTAGAAGTTGAAAATTTTAAAGTTCACTAAGCTTGAATTGGTGTGCGATTCATGGTTCGACGTTGTTTGATGTGATTTGAGGCCTCGAGCAGGTCCGTGGGATGTTATGGGACTGGGTCGTGTGATTGGACGGGGTCCCGGGGGCCTCAGGTGTGTTTCAGGGTGGTTTCGAATCATTTCAGGCTGTTTTACAATGGCTGATGCTGGTGTCTGGTGTTGTTCTTCGCGTTTGCAAGGATCCTCTCGCGTTGGTGAAGAAGGATTTGGCTTCAGGGACTTTGTTCTTCGCGTGCGCGAAGAAGAAAAATCTCTGTTGCGCAGGTCTGACTTCGGAGGCTCATATCTTTCAATCTATAAGGAATTTTGAGATGATGTAAAGACAAAAGTTGTATATCTTTGTGTGTAGTTTCAATAGGGTAAACCATTTAGCATGTGGATTTGTGTACAAAGAGTTATGGCTGGTACACTACAGAGTGTCCGGGAAGATAAAGAAGAAATTGGTGTTGCACAGGGCTTACTTTGGCAGCTTATATCTCGAAATGTATAAGGAATTGGGAGATGACCAAAACATAAAAGTTGTAGATCTTAGAGTCTAGTTTTAATAATATTAAACCATTTGTGATTTGGAGTTTGGTGAAAGAAGTTATGACTATAATATAAAAGACTGTCTGAGAAGAGTTTGGAACGGCTTTTCGAGAACTTTTGTTCTTCGCGAACACAAGGGGAGGCCCGCGAATGCGAAGAAGAGTTTCCTGGAAGTGTATAAGTTTGAAAAAAATGGATTTGGCTCATTTGATCTCATTTCTTCCATGGGAGACGACCTAGGGGCGATTTTGGAGCTCAATCTTCATCATCTATGTCAAGGAAAGTGATTCCCACCTATTTTCAAGTTAAATACTTGGATTATATATATATTTTAACATGAAAATTCATGGAAAATTAGTTAAAACTTGGGGTTTTGGTAGAAAACTTAGAAATTAGTATTTTTGGATTTTGACCACGAATTTGGGCATGAAATTGAGAGTAAATTATATATTTGAGTTAGTGAGGCTATGAGTAAAGTTTATCTTCGAAAAATTTCGGAATCCGGGCATGTGGGTCCGAGGGTGATTTTAATCGACTTTTCGATCGGGGTTAGAAATTATTATAAATTGGATTATAATGAGTATTTGAGTATATATTTATGGGTTTGCACAATTATTGGCTAGTTTTGGGGTGTTGTGCATCAATTTGAGTCATCGAAAGGGCTTGGAAGCCGGTTATGGAACTTCAGAGAGAGGTAAGTCTCCTTTCTAACCTTGTAAGAGGGAATTGTCCCTATAGGTGAATTGATTAATTATTTTCTACTATTTGTGGGGGGCTACGTACGCACGAGGTGACGAGAGTACGTATGTAGCTACTAGTTATGCCTATGTCCGGGTAGTTTTAGGCTTAAATCATACTTTGTTGTTATTATATTTGGTTTGTGTTTATTGTGTGCTTTGAGAAGAAGCTGGATTGAGCATACTTATTAAATATTTTTAAAAGGAATAAAAAATTGTTATAAAACTGGGAATCTTGAACGTTCATGTTTTGAAGAGAAATGGAAGAATATTTTAATAACTCGAGAAGTCTATGTATAACCGCGTCGCATGTATGATTCTCGAGCGGGGTAAGTCCTCCTACCACACTCTTATGGGATCGGGTCGTTCGCCTCGGCAGGATTTATGTACCACACTATATGGGAGCGGGCCGTTCGCCCCGGCAGGTTAATATATACATCTATGGTTCGCGCCGTTCGACCCTTCCGCAGTGCACAATTTACTTTTATGTTGGATCAGGCCGTACGCCTTGTCATTTACTATATATATATATATATATATATATATATATATTATACTCATGGAATCGTGCGTAATATTTGGGCTGGAAGCCAGTATATCTAAGGGCTTTCCCCTTATTTGAAGTATGACAACCTCTTTGATGAAATCAATTGTATCTATGTATATGCTCCGGTACGGAGGGAACTTGCTAGCTGAGAGTTGAGTAAATTGTGAAAAAGGGAAATGTACCACATAATTTATACCTGTTGTTTCATATATTTACTCTGTTTCATACTTATTCATTTCGTTACTGAACCTAATATTATTGGACCACTAGTAAGTGTCAGAGTCGACCTCTCGTCAATACTTCTTCGAGGTTAGACGGGATACTTACTGGGTACGCGTTATTTTCGTACTCATACTACGCTTGCTGTACATTTTGTTATGTACAGGTACATGTATGGATAGTGGCCTCATGGGCGCAACAGAATGGTTGGTACGGGGACTTAGGTGAGTTGTATCTTATGAGATGATCCGCAACCAGCAGAGTCTCCTTCAGACGTATTGTATTTTCTCTTCTATCAAGTTTGTATTCCGGACAGTTATCGTATTACATTTTAAATTCCTATAAATTGCTCGTGCACTTGTGACACCGGGTTCTGGGATGACTATGGGATTTATTCATCAGTTGAATTTGTTAAAAGTTTTTTATATAATCAGTGGAAGTTCATTAATTACTATTTAATGTAATGAAAAGAAATGAATTCAAAACTACTAAAATGAGAATTTAAGTAACTATTTAGTATTGGCTTACCTGACAGTGGTGTACGGCGCCATCACGACCTTAATGGATTTTAGATCGTGACAGCGAATGAATAGTATCTCGCTAGAAACCAACAAACTCAAACTTCTCTGAAATGATCTGAAACCATCCCGAAACACATCCGGAACCTCCCGGACTCAAACCATATATGAATTTAAATCATAAAACACGCTATGGACCTGATCCCGCACTCAAAACACTGCAAAGAGGTCGTCTTGACCCGATATTGACCATGGTCAAACTCCCAAATTTCTTAACTTTACTAGTCTCTCAACCAATGATCCAAAAATAACACACAAGCCCCTCAGGACCCCGTCGAATCATACCAACAAGTCCCAAAACATGATACAAACATAGTCGAGGCTTCAAAGCACATCAAACAACACCGAAACTACTACTCGAGTCGAATTATGAGTTATGAAATTTCAAAATTCTATATTTTGCACCGAAACATATTTAATCAATTCGGAATGACTTCAAATTTTGCACACGAGTCATAAATGACATAATGGACATGTTCCAATTTCCAGAAACAAATTTTGTCCACAATACCATTAAAGTCAACTCTAGGTCAAACTTTCCAAAAATCTTATATTTTCTAACTTTCACCAAAATGGGCTGAATTGTCCCACGGACTTTCAAATCCAAATTTGGACGTACTCCTAAATCCGAAATCCCCATACGAAGGTATTGAAATCATAAAAATTAATATTGGAGTCGTTTGCTCAAAAGCTAACTTCAGTCAACTCTTTTCATTTATGCTTCAAAAATAAGAATGTTTCTTTCAATTTAATCCTGAATCATCCGAAAACCAAACTCGACCAGACACGCAAGTCATAACACACATTACTAAGTTGATCGGGATCTCTTGTTGAATGTGACGTAAATTCTCTAAACGACAAGTCGGGTCGTTACAATCTGTTGATAAATACAAGGTTAGGTTAGTTGTTAAAAGTTTTAATTAACTAGAAGGCCGGGAATATTTTGATACTTTTTCTCCAGTAACTAGAATTACATCCATTAGATTTTTAATTGCTATTGCTGCAATTTTTGATTTGCATATTCATCAAATAGATGTAAAAACTACTTTTTTTTAAATGGGGACCTAAATGAAGAAATTTATATGGATAAACCTAAGGGTATTATAGAAGCAAGCCAAGAAAATAAAGTGTGTACCCTTACTAAATCCCTATATGGCTTACTGCATGATTTAAAATATTTTTAAATCAAATGAGTGTGATAAGTGCATCTATCATAAGTCATGGAATAATTCACATATAATTGATTGTCTCTATGTTGATTATTTTTTAAATATTTGGCTCTAACACGATTGTTATTGGAGAAACTAAAAGCGTGCTTAATAGTCATTTGACAGGAAAGATTTGAGGGAGGCAAATTTCATTCTTGGAATAAAAATTACTAGAACATGTAATGGAATGTTCCATGACCAGTCACATTATGTTGAGAAAATTTGGACAAAATATGGTTTTATTAATTGCAAACCTATTGTAACCCCTTTGATTCAAGTGTTCACTTATTTTCAGTACAAAGTGACAATGATGTGATAAATCAAAAGGAAAATGCTAGCTTTGAAAGCTTGATATATGTGACTGATTGTACTCTGCCTGATATTGTATATGTAGTAAGAGTACTTTACAAGTTTGCAAGCAAGCCTGGTAATGAATATTGGCATGCCATAATAAGAGTTATGTGGTATTTACTTGGTACCAAACGTATGACTTGTTTTATAAAAATTATTCTGATGTACTCGGAGGCCTCTTCTTATTACCCTTCCTGAGACGAGGGTCTATTGGAAACAGCCTCTCTACCTGTTGGGTAGGGGTAAGTTCTACGTACAGACTACCCTCCCAAAACCCCACCTAGTGGGAACATAATGGGTTTGTTGTGTTGTTATTGTTATTGTTGTTGTTGTTATACTCGGAGGCTTTTCTGATGCAAATTGGAACACTATATCTGGTGATTACTGTTCCATTATAGGTTATAATTTTTACTTTGGGATGTGGTGCTATTTTTCAAAAATCAAAAAAAATCAAAAATTAAATTTTAACTCTACCATGGAGGCTGAACTAATTGCTTAAACTTCTGCTAGCGGGGAAGCGAATTGGTTGAGAGATTTATTATTTTAAATTTCTTATTTTGAAAAACCAATTCCTCCTATTTTAATTCATTGCGATAGCATTGCTGCTATTGGTAGAGTACAAATGGTGAAATCATATTTGACAAGTAATACCATTAATGTTGATCATGTTAAATCTTGTGATAATCTTGCAGATCCACTGACTAAGTCTTTATCAAGAGAAAGGGTCTTGATCACATCGACGGGGATGGAATTGAAGCCCATAAACTCATAAGTTATATATGAGGAAACCCAACTTGGGGCTTGTTGGCCTAAGTAGGTTTTTTATGATTGACAAAGGAAACATGCATGAACCAGGTCTAGACAGTGTACACATGGCACAAGCATATTCAAGCACAAGGCATGCACGTGATGGGGATACGCATAAGTGATTATATTTGATATCCCCTAAACAATAAGGTTGCATAACTGATAAATATCAATACTCCCTATTTGAAGAGTACTCTATCCTAGATAAGGAAAGAGTTAGAGATTTAAATTAAGTAGAACTCTTCCACCAAGGAAGTGTAAAGCATTAGAACTTTAGTTAATCCTAATCCCACTAGCTCTATATATTTTAGTAGTGTTTGATTTTACAGGTGATGCACAAACACCGAAGTTAAGCAAGAATTGAGAGCAAAATAGCAACGCATTTTGCAAGCAATTCCTATTTGTTTCAAGTGTGCGAAACTGGAGCTATATGAACCAGATAGAAGAACCAGTTCCATGTGTATGTTTTTTATTCTAGTTTAATTGTAGTGGAGATTTTGAGTTGTACCTTTCATCTTTTATTAGAAGCATTTATACTAGGTACTTTGAGTTGTATTGTTCAAGTTAGAGTTAACTTGAAGTTGTCGCAACATCCTGTGGCTGGTTGCTACAAGGGATAGAGGTAATACTTAGGTTTACAAGAGCTTGTAAACATTGTTGTTTTGGCTCAGAGTTATAGTGAAGTTTTGGGGAAAATCATACTAGGAAGTAGGTCGTGCTTTTTCACCGTTTGGGCCAGGTGTTTTTCACGTTAAAATACTTGTGTTTTTACTTTTTGCATTTCTTATTCTGCAATTGTAGTGGAAGGAACTTGTAGAAAAAACATGTCCTTCAATAATCCGTGCACGCAAAAAATGGACACCACACAAATAACCCTCCCCCTCTTGTGTGGTATTTAAGTATAAAATATCAACTGGCATCAGAGCGGGTTATCCTTAAAGAGGCTAACACCTTAGGAGAAGATCAAGATGAGTGCACGACCTGGAAATTGGAAGGGAAATCCATTGCTAGGCCACCACTCTTTAATGACCAGTACTACTCTTGGTGGAAGACAATGATGATAGATCATACACAGGCTGAGGACTACGAGCTATGGAATATAATTATTAATGGTCCACTGTCCACCTTGAAGAAAAATACTGAAGGAGTAGATGTGCCAAAGACAAGTGCTGATTGTAATGTTGAGGATTTGAATAAGTGGGAAAAGAATGCCAAAGCCAAGAAATGGTTTGTTTGTGGACTTAGTCTAGATGAGTGCATCAAAATCCAAGGCTGCTCCACTGCCAAACAAATTTGTGACACCCTGCAAGTGTCCGATGAAGGAACAAATCAGGTGAAGATATCAAGAGGAACCCTACTATACTCTTATATGAAAACTTTTCCATGAAAGATGGAGAAACCATTCACGAAATGTACACAAGGTTCACTACATTGACAAATGAACTAAAATATCTTGAAAGGATTATCCCTGGAGATGAGAGGGTTGACAAGATACTAACTAGGGTCTTGCAATTCACATGGGAAATCAAGATCTCTGCCATTCAGGAATCAAAGAATATTGCCACACATCCTTTGGATGAATTGATTGTAAATCTCACGAATAATGAACTTAGTAGACAAACCATGGAAATGGATGTTCCTAACAAGGAAAGGAGTCTGGCACATAGAATTACTGAAGGGCCTGACTTGGAAGGTGGTGAAATTTCAATGATTACTAAAGACTTCAAGAAGTACCCAAGGAAAGGAAAGGGTTCTTCAAGATGTGGAAGCTACAGCAAGGCAAGAGCTTCAGAGAAGCATGCTAATGATGTATGCTACAAGTGTGGTAAGATTGATCGCATTATCAAGAACTATCCTTTTTGATAAATTGAATGGAAAAAGGAAAGAGCTAAATGAAGGAACATGTTCAGTCAAAGAAAGGCAATAACAAAGGATCAACCAAGGCTATAGTTTCTTCTTGGGGAGAAAGTTTAGAGCTCGGGTGATGATGATGATGATTATGATGAACAAGCTCTAATGGCCATGGCATATCATCCGCCAAAAAGTGGACAAGCTAAAGTCTCCAACAGAGAAATAAAGCACATACTAGAGAAGACAGTGAGTGTGAACAGGAAAGATTGGGCTGCAAAGCTAGATGATACCTTGTGGGAAAATAGAACTGCATTCAAAATTCCAATTGGGTGTCTCCGTATAAGCTTGTTTATTGGAAGGCATGTCATTTTCATGTTGAACTTGAACATAAAGGTATTGGGCGGTCAAGAATTTGAATATGTTCTTTGAAACCGAGGGCGAGAGTTGAATGGGTTATATGAGTTCAGGCTGCACTCCTATGATAATTCTAAGCTTTACAAAGTGAAAATAAAAAGATAGCATGACAAGTGTATCAAGTTGCGTCACTTTGAACCAGGACAAAAGGTATTATTATTCAATTCCATGCTTAAGCTATTTCTTTAAAAGTTAAAATCGAGGTGGTCAGGTCCATTTGAGGTGGTGAGAGTCACTCCTTATGGTGCAATTGAGCTGCGCGCTTTAAACAGTGAAAGAAAATATTTGGGTGAATGGGCAAAGAATCAAGTACTATTGGAGAGGTGTCATTGTTCGTCAGAAATCTGAAGTAATACTCGTTGATGAGTACGTAAGGCCCTGCGTCCTGCCATGACGTTAAATTAGACACTTATGGGAAGGTAACCCAATGTTTATTGCTTTCATACTTTAGTCTTTTTTTTTTTTTTAGTTAGAGTATATTAGAGTTTTTCTTATTTTCTTTGTAATCATAGAAATCATTAGTAAGAATGGTGTCAGGTGTGTATAATGGATATATAAAGTGCTTGAGGGGACCGGGGATTCAACAAAAAAAATTAGAAATTTGAAAAATATCAGGTACTTGTTGGGAGGTAAACTAATGTTTATTGCTTTCATACTTTAGTCTTTCACTTTTTAGTAATAGTAAATTAGAGTTTTTCTTGTTTTCTTTGTAGTCATAGAAATCATAAGTAAGAATAGTGTCGGGTGTGTATAATGGTTATATAAAGTGCTAGGGGAACCGGAGATTCAATAAATAATCAGAAATTCGAAAAAGTAGTGCCAAGGCCAGCGCTCAGCACTGCCTGTGACATACAAAATGGTCAGGTCCTCCCCCCCAAGTGCCAGGCCTAGCATGACGCATTGGGTTGGGGGTGGCAGGTAAGTGTTTTTTTTGTTCTTTTTTGTTTTATTATGTAAAATACCTCCCATAAGACCCGGCCCAATTACCCATTTCTACACACCCTTTAACCCATTTCCTGTTACCCATATCCATTCCACATATAATAAACAATAACTCTAACCCCTAACCCACCCCTTACCCCTATCACTTTTATATCTCTCTCCCCACTACTCTCTCTCTCTCTTAATTTTCTTGTGTTCTCTCTTACCTCCATCCCTAACCCCCAGGTATGTTCCCCCTTCTCCCTTTTCTTTTATTTTGTGAGTTTTAATCCCCTCCCCATCTCAAACCACCCCAATACCCCATAGCAGTCCTTTCAAAACTTATGATTCTATGGTGGGTGGTATTTATGTGCAAAGAAATTGGTTGTTAAAATTTGTTTTGAATTTATTCTACGAAGTAGTAAACTACATTTCCCTCTACTTCATTCAAAATTGGGAGGGTTAACATGTTCCACCATTGTTGAATTGAGTTGCAAACACTTGATGCCCACCGCGTATTCGATAAAATGATTGAAACAATATTTTGTTCCCCGGTGAAGTTTGAGTAGCCGAGTGTATTTGTATGTGGTGTTGTGCTAAGTGAGGGGTATTTTGGGGGTGGTTTTGCATAACCCAAAGCTTGTATTAATGTTCACCATGCCATAACCATACTAGCCACACCTTGTATCATGTTGTCACGACCCAAATTTTCAACTGTCAGGATCGTGGTGGCGCCTAACACCATACTCGCTAGGCAAGCCAATGTTAGAGCGTTCAACATTTAAAACAATTAAAACATATACGAAGTATAGTACTATCCAATAAGTGTACCCAAAATAATAAAACGATACCATGAAACTAATGCTAATATCTAGCTACCCAGGGTTTGGAGTCACAAGTCACGAACTACTAAGAATTTACTACAAGGGTTTGGCTCAAAGAAATAGTATATAACTGTTTTGAACTGAATAAAACAAAAATACATAAAAATGAGAAGACTCCAGGAATCTGCGGACGTCGGCAGATATACCTCATTTCTATGTGCGACTAGTGTTAGCTCTAGCTCGAACTCAACTCGGACCTAAACCTTGATTTACACAAGAAGTGCAGAGTGTAGTATCAGTACAACCAACTCCACGTACTGGTAAGTATCGAGCCTAATGATCACGCTCAACTATGTTTTCTATAAAGACAAAACGGGCGTTGCAAATATAAATCTGGGGTGTTAAGCCCAGAGTNTCTAATCCAACCTCTAAACCCTCGGTTATGACTTTCGTCTATACTCTAGGAGTGGTGTTGTTCAACAATTACCTAAATATGCACTCTCTCTCAAGTAGATACATACTAAATAGGCACAGCTAATTGATGGCCATTCAATTAACTACAATAAGAACGTAGTTTAACAAATAGAGAATAATCAATTAAACATTATTAATATCAAACGAAGTTCTTCCCCAACGGGTTCTACCAAAACCCTAGATTAAGAACTTAGCTACTCATGTTTAAACAAAACAAAACTACAAACAATTTCATAATTGAAATATAAAGTAATAAATACTAGATTGTAGAAATCGTTGTTCTTGCACTTCAATGGAATTTTCTTCTTGTCTACTTTTGATCCACGAAATTCCCCCCTTATTTGTGTTTTAGGAGTCTA
>ML330353.1:0-88095 GCA_005239505.1 Nicotiana paniculata | reverse complement strand
GGTAGGGGTCCGTTTGGACAGTTATATAGGAAAGAGGAGACGAATTGCGAGCCGTTGGATCAAAATGATCCAACGGCTACGACTAGGGGGGGGGATCAAAATGGGGTCGTTTGAATTAAAGTGATACTGGACCGAATTGGGTAATTGGGCTGGGGTGTTTTTAGAATTAGTGAGGGGATTGGTCCTAGTTCATAATTGGCCCAAACCGATTAACATATAAATTCTATATTAATTCCTAAACCAATTTAATTTAATCCTACTTAAATCACTAAACTATATTAATTTATAAAATTAATTAGCTATTCACCTTTATTATTCTAGCTAATGAGTCAATTTTAATTTTAAGAGGTAAAACCATTAATTAATACCAATAATTATCAAAAGAACAAAGTTTTGTGATTTTCCTCTAATAATGTGATTAAATTATGTAACTAAGTATTAAATTAAACCAAAGACATGATAATGCAAGATAATGAAAATTTTAAATTTTTTTTTTAAAATTTAAAAATAAAATGTGACCATAAATGCAAATAATTCCTAAATAAACACCAAAATTCACACAAAAAATTTAACTATGAATAAAATTAATTCATTTATTAATTTTGTGGGAGTATTTTTAATGGGGTGAAAAATTATATGCTCACAACTGCCCTCTTTGCTCGGAAACACGAAGAGTTTTCGGGCAAAGACAAAGTGAGCAGTTGTGAATAATTTTTACCCGTTTAAATACTCCATGGGAAGAACTTTGAAAAAGTTTGACCGAACCTTGCTTCAAAGGTTGCCTACATATCCTTGGCTATAAAGGAATCAAGTCAGTGTAGTTCTGGAAGTTGGGACTACCGGATAGCTGTGATTTCACTGTTGTTGTTGCTGCTGCTACTGTTGCTGAGCTCCTTATTACACCAAAGTAACAAAATGAAAAAAACTAACTAAGCTTATCAGCTACGAGTTACAAGATCCCTATCAGTAGATTCTAAGGCTTGGTCTTGAGTCTTGGCTAGTTCTTTTTGCTGACTTTGACCTGGATCTTGATGCTTGTTAGCCGCAGATGCTGGTTCCATCTTCTCGTCTTCTGGAACAAGGCGGTATATATAGGACGGATGACTTCACTCTCGCCCTTAGCTGTCCACGTCTTCCCCGCTTCTGCACTTTGGGTTCAAACTTTTCTCTCTTTTATTCTAGATTGAAACTTCTTCTTTCGGTTATCTCGAATCCAGTGTCCTAAAGTGTAGTCTGCGCAAAATTAAGAGCAAACGAACGAAATTTTCTACCCCAGTTTTTCACTAGGAAAATTTCGCGAGTTATTGTAATGAAATTTATACTACTTCATTATTGAAAGTGATAAAAGGCGGGAGTGCTGTACCCGGAGTGAATGGAGACTAGGGACTGTAGACCCTATGTCTAACGATGAAGTCAACTAGGGATTGGAGACCCTATGTTGTAAGCTCATCAACTAGGGAGCGGAGACCCTATGTTGGCATCAGGTTATGCTGGCATCAACTAGGGAGCGAGACCCTATGTTGGAAAAGTCACCAGGTTATGCTGGCGTCAACTAGGGAGTGGGACCATATGTTGTAAAAGTCATCGGGTTATACCGCCATCAACTAGGGAGTGGGACCCTATATTGGAAAAGTCTTCGGGTTATGCCGGCATCAACTAGGGAGTGGGACCCTATGTTGGAAAAGTCATCGGGTTATGCCCGCATCAACTAAGAAGTGGGATCCTAAGTTGGAAAATTATCAGGTTATACCGGCATCAACTAAGGAATGGGATCCTAAGTTGGAAAAATCATCGGGCTATGCCGGCATCAACTAAGGAGTGGGATCCTATGTTGGAAAAGTCATCGGGTTATGCCGGCATCAACTAGGGAATGAGATCCTAAGTTGGAGAAGTCCTCGGGTTATGCCGACATCAACTAAGGAGTGAGATATTAAGTTGGAAAAGTCATCGGGTTATGCCGGCATCAACTAAGGAATGGGATCCTAAGTTGGAAAAAATCATCGGGTTATGCCGACATCAACTAAGGAGTGAGATCCTAAGTTGGAAAAGGTGTATCTAGGGATTGGACGCCCTATAATACTTTGGGTTTGAATTGTTTTGACATCATTTCTTCTTATTATTTTAAATTATTTTCAGAGAATGTGTAATTGCGGGAAAGGATTTTTAGAGGAAACTTTCCTTTTTTGAGTTGTTGCTGCAAAAGCCGCTTCTAGCCCTTACACACTTTCTTTTTGGTTGCACCTGCTTTTTGCGAGGTGGCTTTCTGATTACACATGTTCTCTTCAAACAAAGAACAATTTTTACTTTGTAATGGTGGTTGGTTTTGCGGTCTTGATTATTTTAACTGCTTGATCTCGGCCCATCTTTTGACGAAGATCTCAAGTGCTGCTTGCTGGGGATGATTTTATTTCTAACCTTAGAGACCTTGGCTTTTCTGATTTTGCCATGGCGATGGGTTGCATGGGACCCAACCTTTGAGTTTATTCTATCTTTGTAGGTTTTTCACTTTTGATTGATTTTTCCTTTTCTTTAGTTTTCCTTTTGGACTTTTGGAGCATTGGGGAAATTTTGGCTCCTCCATTTTGCTACAACGGCTAGTCGCATAGCACTTAACCTTTTCTGACTTTATCTTGCCTTCATTGGCCTTCCATTTTAGCTTTTTATCCCAATTCAAAGCATTCAGGGATCTTGGTTTTTCGGACCTTGCCGAGGTTGTTAGCTACATGGAATTCAACCTTTTCAACTTCATTTGCCTTCATGGGCACTTTAATTTGATTTTCTCCTCCCGAGAGTTTTGAGTTTGAAGCATCAGCCCCTATGGCCAATCGAGATCGACTTGATGCCCCTGACGAGGCTGGTTGCCTTTTGCATACTAGCCCGTGTCAAATAAGAGCTTCTGTAAATCAGTTTTGCCATCCTTTCTTTGTCTTACTTTAGTAACAGAGTTAGAACGAAAGGGATTGAAAGAAAAATTAAAAAAATGATTTAGACAAGAAATATCCCTTTTGGGGGAAGGAAAGAAGGACTTATCTGGAGTGTATACGGCTTTCAATGAACATGACATGCCTCTTGGACTGGGTGCCCGATCTATGCAAACCATCTAATTCTCAGACATTCATCACAACTATTTCCTTGAGATTGAGAAACCTTGCCCCGGACCGTGTCCATGTCAGTGACCCATTATCCTTTTCCGATCAGCGGTGCCCTTTGTAGGTTTTCACCGACTAACCTCTCTCATTTCTCTTATCACCATCGCCTTGTAGTGCTCTTTGCTAGTTTTGACTAACAAGACTCTCTCATTTTCAACTTTTCTTCTTACCGTCGCCTCATGGTGCCCGTGTGGGTTTTCATCGATAAGACTCTCTCATTTTATTTCTCTCATTTGTTTGCATCAGATCCAAGTAACTGTATCCTCCAATTTGGACATCTTTACCGATTGATCGGATCGACTTGAATAAGACTTGGGGTAACAGAATTTGGATTGAGTTACAACTTTGGAACCTTTCAAACGAAATCATCGCTGAACTATTATAACATATTCCCCAGTTTAAACTTTTGGGGAAATGTGGAATTTTATTTTTGTGTGACTGAATCCCAGGGAGAGGCTGCCTATGTATCCTTTCGGAATATAGTCGAACGTAGTTCAAGGAAATATATTTGTTTTTGTTTTGATTTTTGACTGTGATTTTTCTTTTGATTTTGGGATTTTTTTTTGATGATTTTGGTTCCAAGGAGGATGATGAAAGAAGAATAGACGACTCAAAAGGGGTTTCAAAAGTTCATAATGTTTGTGGTAGTGTGAATGAAAGCCTTCGTCATTTTAATCAGAGAGCGTCAAAATCGCGAAAAGGTCAAACATAATACCTTTTGACTGCATCTGCATTGACAGCCGTTTCAAGGTCATTTCCTTCAATGTCTCCTATGTATAATTCCCCTTTTGGTAGAATTTTCCTTATAATGTATGGACCCTTACAATTTGGGGCGAATTTTCCTTTTGCCTCTTCATGATGCGGGAGGATACGTCTTAGGACGAGTTGCCCCACTTCGAAATTCCTAGGCCGTACTTTCTTGTTATAGGCACGAGCCATTCTTTGTTGGTACAGCTGCCTGCGACAAACTGCGGCCATCCTTTTCTCATCAATCATGGTTAATTGGTCCAGTTGGGTTTTGACCCATCCATCATCCTCAATTTCAGCTTCAACAATGATTCGAAGAGAGGGAATTTCAACTTCTGCAGGTATTAAGACTTCAGTGCCATAAACCAATAAATAAGGAGTGCCCAACTGATGTGCGCACGGTCATGCGATATCCCAATAATACGAAAGGCAATTTCTCGTGCCATTTCCTAAACCTTTGAATCATTTTTCTAAGGATTTTCTTGATGTTTTTATTTGTTGCTTTAACGGCGCCATTGGCTTTGGGTCGGTAAGGGGTGGAATTACGGTGTGTGATTTAAAACTGTTCACACACCTCCCTCATCAAATGACTGTTTAAATTTGCAGCGTTGTCAGTAATGATAGTTTTTAGGATACCAAAACGACAGGTAATGTTGGAATGCACGAAGCCCACCACTGCTTTCTTAGTGACGGCTTTGAAAGTAACTGCTTCGACCCATTTTGTGAAATAGTTGATGGAAACCAAGATAAATTTGTGTCCGTTTGAAGCTTTTGGCTCGACTAGCCCAATGACATCCATTCCCTAAGCAACGAACGACCAAGGTGCTGACATAGGATGAAACTTTGAGGGTAGTGCATGAATCAGGACGCCGTGTATCTGACACTAATGGAATTTTCGGACAAAACTGAAACAATCCTTTTCCACGTTCATCCAGTAATATCCTGCCCATAGGATTTTCTTTGCAAGGACGTATCCATTCATATGGGGAACACATACTCCTGAATGCACTTCGTTCATAATCTTTTTAGCTTCTTTGGCGTCCACACACCTTAACAGGTTCAAATCTGGAGTTTTTTTATACAACACTTCTCCGCTTAAGAAGAAACTGCTGGAGAGCTTTGTAATGGTTTTCTTTTGGTCTCCACTGGCCTGCTCCGGGTACTCTTTTGTTTTCAAGAAGATTTTAATATCATGATACCATGGTTGGACATCGGGTGCTACTTCAACCGTGTTAAAATAACCATTCCTTTCTCATATTTGAATCTGCAACGGGTCAATATGGACATTGTCCGGATATGGTAGCATTGCAGCTAAGGTAGCTAATGTATCAACTAACTCATTGTGGAATCGAGGAATATACTTGAATTCGACGGATTTGAATCGCTTACTGAGATCTTCCACATGTAGTCTATATGGAAGAAGCTTGATATCTCGAGTTTCCCATTCACGTTGTGCTTGTTTAATGATCAAGTCAGAGTCCCCCATGATTAACAATTCTTCTACATCCATATCAATTGCCATGTTCATGCCCATTATGCAAGCTTCGTATTCAGAAGTGTTGTTTGTACAGAAAAACCGAAGATGGGCGGTGGACGGATAGTGCTCCTGTGGGGCGAAATCAAGATTTCCCAAATCCTAACTCCCTTTTCATTTACCGCTCCATCAAAGAACATTTTCCAATTGTTGGTGTCTTCTAGAACTACTTCAAATGAATTTACTTCTTCATCCGGGAAATAAGTGCCTAAAGGTTTGTATTCATCATCGACCAGGTTTTCAACCAAATGATCGGCCAAGGCTTGGGCTTTCATGGCCGTGTGGGTGACATAGACAATGTCGAACTCCGTGAGCACGATTTGCCACTTTGCTAGCCTTCCTGTGGGCATCGGTTTTTGTAATATGTACTTTAGAGGGTCCAACCGAGTTATGAGATATGTGGTATAAACTAGCAAAAAAAGTCTGAGCTTTTGAGCGACCCAAGTTAAGGCACAAAAAGTTCTCTCCAGCAGAGTATATTTGGCTTCATACCTAGTAAATTTCTTGCTTAGATAATAGATGGCTTGCTCCTTCTTCCCGGTTGCATCATGTTGCCCGAGGACACAGCCAAAAGAGTTCTCCAAGACGGTTAGGTACAAGAACAAAGGTGTCGCGGGCTCAGGTGGGACCAACACTACCGGGTTTGACCAATATTATTTGATTTTGTCAAAAGCTTCTTGGCATTCGTCTGTCCATTTAATCGTTGCATCTTTGTTTAGCAGCTTAATATGGGCTCATAGGTGGTTTTAAGCTGTGCAATGAACCGGCTAATGTTCTTTAATCTTCCCAGTAAGCTCATTACTTATTTCTTGGTTTTCAGAGGTGGCAGATCTCGGATAGATTTTATATTTGTTGGATCTAACTCAATGCCTCTTCGGCTGACTATAAACCGCAAGAGCTTCCCAGATGGGACCCCAAATGCCCATTTAACATGGTTCAATTTCAAGTCATATTTGCGCAGCTGCTCAAAGAATTTTCTCAAATCTTGGGCATGGGCTTCTTGGGTCCTAGACTTAATAATTACATCATCAACATACACCTCGATTTCTTGGTGCATCATGTCATGGAAGATTGCAGTCATAACTCTCATGTAAGTTGCCCCGGCATTTTTCAAATCGAATGGCATGACCCTGTAACAATAGGTTCCCCATGGTGTGATGAAAGCTGTCTTTTCAGCATCTTCTTCATCCATCAGGACTTGATGATACCCAGCATAACAACCCACAAAAGACTGTACATCATGTTTGGCACAATTATCGGCGAGGATGTGGAAGTTTGGTAACGGGAAATTGTCCTTGGGACTCGCTTTGTTCAAATCCCTATAATCAACACATACTCGGATCTGCCCATCCTTTTTTGGTACTGGGACTACGTTGGCTATCCATGTAGTGTATCTGACTACTCGGATTACACTGACTTTTAAATTTTTTGGTAACCTCTTCTTTAATTTTGTTGCTGATGTCTGTTTTGAATTTTCTTTGCTTTTATTGGACATGCGGATAATCGGGATGAGTTGGCAATTTTTGTACCACTAAATCGACACTTAGTCCTGGAATATCATCGTAAGACCATGCAAACACATCTTTAAATTAGAACAAGAGTTGGATAAATGCATCTCTAGTTTTTCCTTCTGTGTGAGTGCTTATCATGGTCTCCCTAACCTCTTCCGAATTGCCCAAATTGATTGGCTCGGTTTCATTTAGGTTTGGCTTAGGCTTGTTCTCAAATTGTTCAAATTCTTGATTTATTTCTCTAAAAGCCTCATCTTCATCATATTCGAGCTCTTTATTCACAATTTCACAATTACACGGCATTTTATGATCTAGGCATGAAGTGCGCAAGAATGTCATGTATTTAAAGCCATATTATTAGGACTGAAAAATAAGAAAAATAACAAAATCAGAAAGGATAACACAAGAAGATCCATAGATGATGAAATATTGATTTCAATTCATTGAATTTGAAGATAGCAGGGTTTTACATCAGAAGTTAAAAGACAATAAAATTAAAAACACTCGAGTTAAACCCTGAAATAACTCGGAGTGTAGAGAGGATGGCAAAACATAAAATATCGAGATTACCGCCTGACTGGGAAGGGATTCACTTTCCAATTTTGCAATTTGGCATTTTGTCCCATGTATTGCACCTCAGTGGTGCTCGAGCCTTCAACCGACTGAACCATGTGGACTTCATAGAGCATTTGCCTCATTGCTTCACAGATATCCTCAATTTCTTCTGCCGTAAAGTCTTCTTCTTCCTCTTCTATGTACTTTGGATTAACAAATGATTTGGCGAGATGTGGAATTGGCTGAGGCAAAACCCACCCATCTCTCTTACGTTTTTCCGCCCGATCTTCATCGGCGTTGGTAGCTTGAAAACCTATGCCAAAGAATTTCTTGTTTCCAGGCAAAGTAACGGGTTCTGTGATTCCCTGAAAAGATGCCCAAGCCCTTTCCCGGGCTTGTATCCATGTTTGATCATTTCATCGGTGACCATGATTGATGCACTCGACAAACAGGATTGAGGGCATGGAGTTCCTTCCTCGCAGTGATCAACAAGCACAATTTCAAAAACCTGGTAAACAATGTGTTCACTTCTCTTTCTTGCCTCAAGACAGGGGACCGATGGGTCCCTGTAGATTGACTGTTCATCTTCTCCATGGATAACTATCTCTTGGTTTTCATATTCGAACTTGACCATTTGATGGAGAGTAGAGGGTACGGCTCCCGCAGCATGGATCTAGGGCGTTCCTAGTAGAAAGTTATAAGAAGTGTCCATGTCTAGAACTTGGAATGTTATTTCGAATCCACAGGGCCAATAGTTAGGATTAAATCAATTTATCATATAGTATCCCTTTTGACACAGTCGAAGCCCGGACACAAACATTATTCTGCTTGATCCTTTCAGTCCCAATTTCCATTATTTGTAGTGTTGACAGAGGGCAAATATCTACCCCGGATCCGCCATCAAGCATGAACCTTTTCACATAATACCCCTCACACTTGACTGTTAAGTGCAAGACCTTGTTATGGACAGCTCCTTCGGGAGGTAAGTCATTTTGGCTAAAAGAGATTCTGTTGACTTCGAAGAACCGCTCTACCATTCTTTCCAGTTGTTCAATCGTAGTCTCGATTGGAATATAAGCCTCATTTAGTGTCTTTAGAAGTACCTTTCGGTGCTCGCTTGAGCTCAACAACAGAGATAAGAGTGAAACCTAGGCAAGAGTCTTTCTGAGTTCATCAATCACATCATACTCCGATATTTTCATTTTTCGGAAGAATTCCTCGGCTTCTTTGTCAGTAACAGGCTGTTTGAGGGGGAAACATTTCTGTTTGGCTTTGTTCAAATCTTCTGGGTCATGATACTTCCCAGATGGGTTTGTTTCATTCACTTACCCTCCGACTTCCTTCCCTTTATAGGTGACCAGCGTCTGATTATAGTTCCAAGGGATGGCAGTGGTATTTTTTATTGGAATTTGTGGCCTGCGACTGATGATCAAATGCTCATCCAGCTTTGGTGAGATGACTGGCCATTTTTCCACATATGTCCCCTTTGGTACATACATTCTTGGAAAATTTGATCTTAGCTCCAACCTCTTTGGAAGGCTCAACATGAGCTGCCTATTTCTGGGAGCTCTTGGGACGTAGAGGATGGGTTCTTTGGTTAGTGTTACCTCTCTCTCTACTTCCTTAGCCTTTTCTTCATTCTGGGTGGTAGGCTTTGTTTTCTTTTCATCCCTGACCGGTTTTGCCGTTGTCTTTGGTTTCTTTTTTGTATCAATAATGACAATAATGGCTTTCAAAGATGGGTCAAACCCCTTATCTTCACAAATCATCCCGATGACGGGCACGTTGTTGTGGGCTAGTAACGGGTTATTTGTTACATTGGGGACTTCCTCATCCCTCAACACTACCTTCTTTTGTTCAGTTAGGTTTTCAACTACTCTTTTGAGAGTCCAACAATCCTCGGTGTCATGCCCTTCTGCCCCAAAATGATAGGCACACCTGGTACCCAGCCTATATGATGGTGATTCTGGATTCTTCCTGTTTGGAGGTACAGGCTGCAACATGCCCATTTGAACCAATTTGGGAAAGAGGCTAGAATATGACTCGCCGATAGGTGTGAAGTTAGTTTTTCTGGGTGGTTCACGAGGACGGTTATTGTATTGGTTCTGAGGAGGACATGGATTATATAGGGCTTGGTGAGGAGGGTTATTTCTGGGAAGTGGAGCTCTGTTCTGATTGTATTGTTATTGTGGCCGGGTGTACGGCTGAGCATTCATCACTGCATAGGGATGAGGAGGTATAGCATAGGCTACGTCTTGATGAGGATAATAATGTTGGGGGCCCTGGGAGATGGGCCTGAATAATCCTGGAACCATCAAGGACTTTTTAAGCTCGAAGCCATCATGGATCCCTCTTCTTTCTCTTTCCTGCTTGCTAAGCCTCCCGAGCCGCTCTGAATGGTTTGGGAGGTGACTCTTAGAGCTGATTGACTCAAAATACGACCTGTTTTCAAGCCATTTTCTACCATTCACCAATTTTGATGGCCTCCGCGAACGGTTTGCCCATGGAAGACATCATATTTGAAAAATAATCGGCCTCTTGGGCCTGCAGGAAAAACAGTGACCAGTTCGGTTTCATCCATAGGGGGTTTTACCTTGGAAGCCTGTTCACGCCATTTGATGGCATATTATCGGAAGCTTTCGGAGACTTTCTTTTAAGGTTGGATAGATAATTTCTGTCCAGAGTTATGTCTACATTGTACTGGAACTATCTCACGAAATCCTGGGCTAGATCATCCCATATGTGCCAACGGGAAATGTCTTGATCTATGTACCATTCAGAGGCAATTCCAGCAAGGCTCTCCCCAAAATAGGCCATTAATAACTATTCTTTTCACCCTGCTCCTCTCAGCTGATTGCAGTATCGTTTCAAGTAGGAGACCGGGTCTCCGTGCCCGTCATACTTTTCAAACTTTGGTGACTTAAAACCTGCAGACAGGTGCGCATGAGGGAACATGCACAGATTAGCGTAAGACACACTTTTTTGGCCACTCAGGCCTTGTATATTTTTTAATATTTGCTCGAGACTTTTCATTTTCCGTGTAATCTCTTCTTGTTCGGGATTTCTCAAGATTCTTTCCTGCTCCATAGGTAATTCAGACTGCGGAAGCTGAGGTTAAGAGTTCGGGGTGATCCAGGCAGCATCCAGTTGGAACTAGGGAGCTTGAAAAGTGAAAGTCGACGACTCAAAGCTTTGCTGAGGCAATGTAGGCTGCGCCATACCGGCAGCTGGTGGTGCAGTGAACACAACAAATGGCATTCCCGAAGATGGTGCCTGGGGGCAAACCTCAGAAGGAATTCCCGTAAAATTTGTTGTCATAGTGGGGAATCCGAATGGTATCAATGGATTTGGTGCTCAAATTGGAACATTAGTAGTTCCTCCTGTCCTTGGGATCAACTCGGGAAAGCAAGGGATATAACTAGGTGTCTCTCTGCCATTAGACAAAGCATCCCACATCTCAAACATGCGACATCTCAGTCTACGATTTTACTTAGAAGTGGTTGATTTCGATTGTGGGATAACTGATGCGAGGCTATCCTCGAGTTCGACAACAGTCAGATGACTTTTAAAGGTCATTGCAATGCTCCCTTTCGATCTTGTGAAATAATGGTGTAGCGCCAGAATACCACCGCAAAACCAATCACCTTTATAATAAGATCCTAATCTCATGATAGATAGCCAACGGGTTAGTTTGAGATATTAACATACAGGGAATCACATGTTGGGGATGCGATGCACCTTAACAGCCAAACATTTTCTAAGATTTTTTGCGACAACTGTGTGTTTCATCCCGGCTTTAATGTTTCACTCTTTTCTTTCTTGATTATTTTCTTTTAGGGTTATGATCGAATCCTATGTGGATTGCCTACGTATCATGACGCTGCATGAATCAGATCATCACGTAGTTCAAGGAATAGAGATAGAGTAACAAAGTGCAATTTTTATTACATTATTAAAGATAACTCTTTTTGTTTTTCATTACAAGTAATTTTAAAGTACTGACAATCATAAAAGAAATAGTACAGACTCCAAACAAACAACAAAATAACTTAAACTTCTAGAAAGCAATAAAATACAAACTCTAAAACTAAACATCAAAAGTAAATGAGGGCTTCTGTTGGTCTTCTCAGGGCCTGTGGTGCATTGGTTGGTCTTTGTGCAGGACTGTGTGCAATGTCTCCCTGAAGCCGGTCCAAATCATCCATCACCTTGTGGACGAAAGTCATCAAAGAGGCAAAAAATATGGAGGTAGTCATGATTTCGCATTCGTGACATTTCGCCACGACATAGTCGGCTATTTATTTGATCCTGGTTCTGATAACCCCTTTCTCCTGAAGCAGGCGTCTAATTTGTTGTGCCCGGGCTTCCAACGTTTGGTTGTTTGTGTTGTTCTGGTCTTGTAGCTGTTGCACGGTTCCTTCCAATTGGCAGATTTGTGCATAACAGTCCCCCCTTTCTGTTTTAAATTCTTTAGTTTGTTGGACCATTTCATTCCCCATGGTAAATAATTTTTCCTTCAGAATTGCCATTTCTTTACTATACTTTTTGCTCAAATGATAGGCCTGCTCTTCTGATCCCTTGGCTAACTTGGTTTGGTCATCTAGCATACCTTTTTCAGTTTTAGTCAAATCAGACGCATACTCATGAACCTTCATCCTTAGGTTGTTGTTGATCTTTTCATCCCTTTCACTTCTCATAGGTGTTTCGACAGCTATTTTCAAATTCCGGAGTTGAGCACGAAGTGCCTCGTTATCTCGGGGTAACTGTCTTTTTTCACCTTCAACTACCTATGCTTGTAACTCATTATCGAATTCAAAGTTCCTCAATTTTTCTTTCAAAGTGAGGATAGTGGCCTGATATTCTTTTTCTTTCTCTCCCCAAGATAACCTTTCTTGAGTTTTATCATCGAAAGCTTGAACATGAGGCCTTTTGGAAGGTCTTTTCAGCTCGGGTTCTGTTTCTTCATCAATGCCATTTCTCTTTTCAAACTATGCTGCATAACCCGAATCTAGTTCACCTTTGGAAAGATCAGGCAGTTGAGTATCTTCTTTCAAATACCGACACCCATTCCAATTTTGTTGAATCAAGGCTTTAGGTAATGGAGCTTCAGGGTGCAATTCAATAATTTGGGTACTCAAGCCTTCATCCTCAGGTACTATTTGATACTGAACCAACTGCCTCAGGACCCTTTGGGGTGCATAGGGTTGGACACTTTTCAGGCCCATTAATAGCAAATGATTTCCTGTAGCCGACATGTGTATAAACTCCCTAACAAGAAGCCATCCCAGAGTCCACTCTATCTGATTTTCCCGTAAAGTTCTCAGATGGTCGATCCAAGCTTCAACTCCCTCCAGGGAATTGTAATATTTTACTCTTTTTTCATAGCTTTCGATGAAATTGGTTTTGTCAGGACCATAGCTCATGAATTTTGGGTGATGACGAAGGTGTTCGATTATCCACATTTGGAGAATAATGTTTCAACCTTCGAAGAATGTTTCCCCCGACTTGCACTGTGTTAAATCCTGATAAATATCAGACAGTATGAGATGATCTAGGTTGTGATCCTTTTTCTCAGTCAAAACTTGGTCAATTCTAGCCACACGAACATCAATGGTCCCTTTTGCATTTGGAAAGACCATTATACCCAGGAATGCCACTATGAAGGCTATTCGGCGGTGAATTCTCCAGGTATCCTTGCCTTGTTTGTTGTTTAGACCCTTTTCATGTGTTTCGAACCCGCCTGGAAAGCCATACCTAGAGTATAAGAAATAGAATGAGCAATAGCCATCAACCACCCGACTCTTTTTGAGTTGTTTGCTGATGGATAGGAAATCAAAGAAACGGCGCACTAACATGTGCCTTGGGAAGATGAGTTGTTGGTTCCTTAAATCCCGACCAAATCTCGTATACCTTGCTATTTCTTCCAGGGTAGGAGTGAGCTCAAAATCTGAGAAACAGAATACATTATGAACCGGGTCCCAGAAAGTTACTAAAGCTTTGATCAGGTCATCTCTTGGTTTAACCTTCATGATGTCAATGAGAGCCCCCAATTGCTCAACTACCCATTCTTTACCCTCTTTGTCTAGGTCATGCCACCACATTCGGAGCTGTAGGGGAGCTTCCTCTATGATATCTAGTTGCGGATTCTGGACAATACTCATTTTGCACCTGTGAATGGGTAGGGTTAAGATTGCTTATAATTTTGAAAGTAAAAGACCAACAAATTCTTGTTACAAAGCCCAATTTTAATTTTCAGAAGACACCTCTCCTAAAAAGTGGCTATTTGCGCAACATTGACCAAAATGGTCATTTGGAAAAAGGGGCCCCTTCTTACTTTTGAATAAAGTTTTGAGTCCGAGGCATGGTACTTTTTCTAGAAAAAGTGACAGACACGTCAGTTCTTAACGAAAATAGCCCTTCGACAATGTAAAGTGTTCTAAGGCTATTTTGGCAAGAACTGTACCAGACTTAACTGAAGCTGGGTCGGTTTTATGTTGATTAATGAAATTATTTCTATTTATTTTTGAAAAGTGGGGTCGGCACCGATAAGGTTTGCCTACGTATCTCACATCCGATGAGAATCAGACCCACGTAGTTTAGTCAGTTTTGACATAACTTGAAATATATGATGTTGACTCGTTTTCACTTATTTTGAAATTCTTTTCTCCTCTTTTTTTTTTAAAAAAAATTTGACATAGTTTCGAGGTATTATTCAAATATCAGGGTTTTCGAAAATGATAAATATTTCATCCTCCTTCGCTCTTGGTTGTTCTGTTATTTTCTTTTTAGTCGGTCAACAAACAAACCGAAACAAATAATGTACACATAGCAGGTAAGATGCATCAGGATGGTCTTTTTGTTCTCGGGTACACCTGTGCTAGACAGACCCAACCCCTGTGTTGAGTCCCCTAAGTAAAAAATGCAAATGATGCAAATAAGCGTTCCTACTAGGGATCCAACATGAGGTTTTGTCATTCTAGGTTTAAACCTGGGGCTTTGTTCTAGACCTGGCTTACCCGAGCGAACAACTCGAGCCGAGGTGGGAGCGACGTACCGGTAGCACGAAAGTCTATCCGGCCTAGTGACTGATCCATCCATGTTATTACTTGGTATGACCTCTAACAGAAAGGCGGGCCACGCGAACGTGTGCACCAATTTTTAGAAGACTAGGGAGGGATGCGTAAGAAGACAATTTTAAATACAGTTCAAATAAATATCAAAGCGGTAAAAGCATATTAGGCACAGAAGGACAGTAATATCAACAATTTAAACAAACCAAGTAAAATCATATTAAAGCTCAAATTCTTGAACCCTGAACCAGAGATTCTGGGTTCTTATCCCCAGCGGAGTCGCTAGAGCTGTCACACCTCCTTTTTCACGATAAAGGGTGGGATATAAGGAGTTTTTCCAATTTAAGTGGCATAATTCGAATTGGGATTATTTAATTAATTTTAGAGTCACCACTCAGAATTATTTACGGTGTTCCGATTCACCATTTATTTTTAACATCCCAAATCGAGGAAATTTGACTTCATGTAAAGTCTGCGAAACCAGAAAAACTAGATAAGGAATTATGTTAACTCAGGAGAAGGTGTTAGGCACTCCCGAATTTCGTGGTTCTAGCACCGTTGCTTAATGATTTACGCTTGGCCTAAGTTATTTAATTAGTGATTTAAACACCTATGTGCATTTTACATTTTTACCGCTTCTAATTATTCATTTGTATTTAAATAATTATCTTAAGACGGGTTATGTATGCGTATACCCGCTTGAATCGATACGTCAAAAATCATGTCACGCGGACGTGTACATAATTCATGACATTTGATTCATTTAAGAAAATAGTCAAAGTCGCGCAAGTGCATATTTTGGTTTTATTTAAAAATTGAGATCACGTCACGCGAACATGTATGTAATCACGGTAATAATTTGAAATCTGCTCCTAAAGGCATCTCTACGAATGTTCATTTTTTGAAACTTATTTGTGTCACGCGAACCTGTACACAATTTTAAAGAATATTTGTTACTAAAAAAGAGTTATTCAAAGTTATGCGAACGTATACTTTGATTTTTAACCTTTGGAAAATCTTAATCATATCAATTGAAAACTCATAATTATATCTAGCTAAGGGCGGTTCTAAAGTATTTTGTTATTTTTTGAAAATTATTTTCCTAAGTAATTATAAGGGTCATTATGTGCATTTGGGCCAGTAAAATTTTCAGAGCTAGCCACTAGTTGTTTCTAAAACTAAATAGAGGAAATGGGCCTATTATATGTATTGTAAATCTGGCCCAGTCTAGTGATAAATATACCGGGCCACTCACGTTTTCAGCAGTAACTGAAGGGAGGGGGATAGGCCTGCTAGAGGTTTTACAAATTTGGCCAGTCGCAATTTTTATAAGAAAAGGAACGCAGCCCATACTATCTTCTTTAAACAAGTTCATACAAGAAAACAAAAGTCATATAAGAAATCATTGTATTTAAACTTAAACTAATAAATTACGACCAAGTTGTAACGACCCAAATGGTCCTTTTGAGCTCTAGCACGTCGTTCAGCGGTTTGAAGTCTTGCGCAGCTCCATTTAAGGTATTATGACTTGTACGCATGGTCGGAAATTGAAATTCGGGAAGTTCGGGTGGATTTGGAAAGAAAATTCTCATTTCGGAAGCCTTCAGTTGGAAGATCAACTATGATTGGAATTCTAATTAAACGACCTCCGAATCAGGATTTAAAGGTTTATGTAGGTTCGTATGATGATTTCAGACTTGGGCGTATGTCCGGATCGGGCTTTGGATAACCCGGGAGCGTTTCGGTGTATAATGTAGAAGTCAACAATTTTGAAAAAATTTCCTAAGTTTGGCTTGAAGCGCATTTAAGTGATATTGATGTCCGTTTGGGACTCTGAGCCTGGGAATAGATCCGTATGATGATTCGGGATTTGGGAGCGCGACCAGAAGTTAATTCGGATGTCCGTATGTTATTTTGAAGTGATTTGGCAAAAGATAAAAATTTGAAGGTTTTTGAGAAATCTGATCGGAAGTGGAAATTTTTATATCGGGGTCGGAATGAGATTTCGGAAGTTGGATCAGGTCCGTAATGTCGAATGCGACTTGTGTGCAAAATTTGGGGTCAATCGGACGTGATTTGATAGGTTTCGTCATCGGAGGTGGAAGTTTGAAATTTCAAGTTCATAAAGTTTGAGTTTTAGTGCGATTCGTGATTTCGGCATTTTCTGATGTGATTTGAAGCCTCGAGCAAGTCCGTGGGATGTTATGGGATCGAGTCATGTGATTAGATGGGGTCCCGGGGGCCTCGAGTATGTTTCGGGGTGAGTTCAGATCATTTTTCTCTGTTTTGCTGCTGCTATATTCTGGTGTCACTGATGTGCTATGCGATCGCGGTCCATGGAGTGCGATCGCAGAGAAGAAAAATTGAAGGGCGAGATTTTAGCCACAGGAGTTTGTGTGCGATCGCGAAGAAGACCTGGGGCTGGCTTGTGCGAACGCAGTGGGAGGTCTGCGATCGCGAAGGAGGAAAATGGTATGCAACTGGGAATGGCTTGTGCGATCGCGTGGTGTAGAGTGCAATTGCATAATGCAGAGATTGGGGAAGCATGGTTTGGCCTATGCGATCGCGGTGGCCTTCATGCGATCGCATAGAGGGGGAGTGCTGGGCAAATTGTTTTTAAAACGAGATTTTTGGCCATTTCTTCATTATTTCATTTGGTGTGGGCGATTTTGAGGAGCTTCAAGAAGGGATTTTCATCATGCATTATTAGGTAAGTGATTACTTGCCATTCCTAAGCTAAATATGTGATCTTATATGGAATTACACATGAGAATTTGTATAAAATTGGGATTTTAAGGGAAGACCTAGAAATTTGATAATTTGGATTTTAGCCACAAATTGAGCATGAATATTGGAGTAAATTGTATATTTCAACTAGTAAAGTTGTGGGCAGAGTTTATTTCCGAGAAATTTCAGAATCCGGGCATGTGGGCTCGAGGTCATTTTGGTGAATTCCTTGAGCAGAGTTGGGAATTTATATAATTTGAGTTGTTGCAAATAGTAGAGTATATTTTCATTGGTTTGTCATTATTTGGATATTTTTGTGGCGTTGTGCGTCCATTGTAGTTGTCGGAAGAGCTTGGAAGCCGGTTATGAAATTTCGGAGCGAGGTAAGTCTCCTTTCTAACCTTGTGAGGGGGAATTGTCCCCATAGGTGAACTAATTAAATATGTGATATTATTTTTGGGGGGCTACATATGCACTAAGTGGCGAGGATCCGTGCGTAGCTACTATCATGTTTATGTCCGGGTAGTCTAGGACCCAAAAGCATGTTTTGGTTGCCGTATTTGTAATCTTATTGATGAAAATAAAGTGTTTAAACCTTACTGAACTTGGTAAAATTGGATTTCTGGAAAATATTTTATGACCTTTAAAAGAGAAATTTGTCATTTACTTGAGTACTTGCCTTCCCGATGTAGTCGGGGTGGACTGTTTGATTGTTCATGATTGTGTGTGACCGCTTCACAATTACATTCCGCGGGCGGAGTGTTATTTCCCCCACTCTCATGGGAGCGGGCCGTACGCTACTGCGAGATTGAAAGATACATTATGGTTAATTTTGTGTGTGAATGTGACCGCTTCACAATTTACATTCCGCGAGCGGAGTGTTATTTCCCCCTCTCATGGGAGCGGGCCGTACGCCATGACGAGATTGAAAGATGTAATTATGGTTCGGGTTGTTTGACCCTCAGTAGTGCACATATATGATTATTATGATGGCTCAGGACGGTTGTCCTTATTCCGTATGCGCATGTTAAATTGTTAATGTTTTCATAGATTTTGAAGTGACAAGATATTTGGGGGGAAAATGAATTAGTAATTTATTATTTACTTCCAGTATTCATTTGAATTACAGTTAGCCTTAATGTTTACTGCTTTTATCATCCTCGTATGCCTATTAGTGATATCATATCTTGTTAAATTATTTTGTTGGACCTTAGTGAGTGTCAAGTCGACCTCTCGTCACTACCTCTTCAAGGTTAGGAGGGATACTTACTGAGTACACGTTGTTTTCGTACTCATGCTACACTTGATGTGCATTTTGTTGCACATGTACCTTCATAGCAATATGGCTGACTTGGAGACTTAGACGAGCTGCATCACTCGGAGATGACCCGCAGTCGGCAGAGTCTTCCTCTATGTATTATATTCTCATTTTATTCCTTGTCCAATTTTTATTTCAAACAAGTTTTGCAGAATTTCTAAAATTCTTATAAAATGCTCATGTACTTGTGTCATCGGGTTCTGGGATGTCTGTCACCACCCAAAATCCAACGCAGGTCGTGATGGCGTCCAACACCGGAGTCAGGCAAGCCAACAATGTTTACTAGTGAGATTATCCTTATTTAACATACCAACCCCACATATTCCAAATGTTTTAAACTTAGATCATCTAAATAAAAGTGGAAACATTAACCAACTTATGTAAATACAACCACAATGATCATGAACCAATATATACAGTCCCAAAATAAATAGTCTACTATGTGCGTGGCAGGAACTAGTGTCACAAGTCAACAGGCGAACTAGTAGAATATACAAAAGATGATACAAGCTGTACTGCTGTCTGAGAGAAGTAGACATAAATAAACAAAATATAACTCCATAGCAGTGCTGAAAATTGCCAAGGGAGGCAGCTCACCGTGGAGTCAGGTCCGAAATATGTGTCAAGCTCCGGTCAGATAACCAGAAACACCAGCCTCAGAACCTGTACAATTAAGTAGATAAGTGCAGTATGAGTACATAAATATATATGTACCAAGTGAGTATCCCGCCTAACCTCGAAGAGGTAGTGACGAGAGGTCGACATGATACTCACTAAGGTCCAACCGTATAATTTAACAGAATGTAATGGAAATAGTAGGCATGTAAAGGCAGTGAAGCAACAAGTATATATGTAAGATACTGAAATCCAGGAAGAATACTGGGAATAAATAAAACAATTATCACTTCACCTTTTCCCCAAATATCTGTCAGATCAATATCCATGAAATTTAGTATCAAATAAATCATACGCATGCAGGGTAAGGACAACCGCCCGGAGTCATAAGATAGTCATGCCCTTGCGCTGCCAAGGATCGAACGGCCCGTACCAAATGTGCACCTCTCCACTAAGTACTCACATCTATGCACTGTCGAGGATCGAATGGCCCGTACCAATAGTGCATCTCTCAAACTCTCTACGCACTTCCGAGGATCGAACGACCCGTACAAAAAGTGTGTATCTGAACCTATCTATGCACTACCGAGGATCGAACGGCCCGTACCAAAAGTGCATCTCTCAATCCGCCGTGGCGTACGGCCCCGTTCCCATAAGAGTGGGGGAAATCACACTCTGCTCGCAGAATGTAAATTGCGAAGCGATCACATGCACATAAATTATTCCTTTTTAAAGGAGAATACTTTTCCGTGAACAATTTCTTACAAGTTTTTTTCAAATTTCATAACTTCGGGGACAATTGCAACATGTAATGTTAATTCATTGCGCATGTAGTTCTTATCAAGTAAAATACAAAGCATGATGTGGGCCTAACTACCCTAACATAACAGTAATAGTCGCTACGTTACGAACTCTCGTCACTTTGTACGTACCTAGCCCCCACAAATTATCACATATAGAATTTAAATCACCTAGGGGGACAATTGCCCCTTTCCAAGGTTAGAAAGGAGACTCACCTCGTGTTGAATCTACCCCTCGGACCAAGGATGCGCCCGAACTCCAAACTCTACACCCGAGGACTCGCAACTAGCCAAATATGGTACAATGATATCAATGCATACTCAAAGGAGGGTAATTGTCCTATTTATTCAATAATTCAACATTCTTGAAGAATTCCCAAAATCTAACCCCGGGTCCGCACATTCAATTTTTGAAAATTCTCGAAGGAATCGCTCACCCGAAGCCTAAGTATAGTTAATATATGATTTCTACTTGAATTTATAGCAAATAATGGTAATTCACCAATTTCTCAAGAACCTGAAATTACTACCCAATTCTTGACTTTTGAATGATTTAGTAGTTGATTTAGCTAGAAGATCAGGAATTAACTAAGATTGAAGTGGAATTAACTTACCTTCACAGCAGCTAGGCTGTGGTTGCTCTGCCCAAGCTCACAAGACTCTAATGGTGGAGGAAAATGAATGAATGGGGTGAAATCCTGAGTTTCAAAGAATATATACTACCTGGCCTATTGGGATTCCGCGCTGCGGCTCGGGGGACCGCACCTGCGGTCTCGTGCCTGCGAGCTGAGGCTCGCACCTGCGGAACTGGACAGGAAGGGCTGGGTCCGCACCTGATGAGGGATGGCCACACCAGCGGTTCCGCTGCTGCGGACTTTTGTCCGCACCTGCGAGAAAGAGGGACCTCACCTGGGGTCGCACCTGCGATGCTTGGAACCGCAGGAGCGGTCCCGCATCTGCGACTGGGCAACCGCATCTGCGGTCACACCAGAACAGGTGCACCATCTGCTATTTTAGCTGGTTTGTAGCCTCGTTGGGTGCCCGGGAGGCCCCTGGGCCCACCCGAACCCTCGTCCAAATATACCAACAAGTCCCAAATCAAAATACGGAGTCGCTCGAGCCTTCAGAACAACCAAAACAACGCTAAAACTCAAAGTCAATCCTCAAAACCTCATGAACTAAACTTAGGAACTTTAAGTTTTCTACACTTCGCTACAACGCATTGAACCGACCTATATAACTCGGAATGACACCAAATTTTGCAGGCAAGTCATAAATGACATAATGGAACTATTCCAGGTCTCAGAATTCTGTTTGAACCTCGATAACACAAAAACACATCAAAAAACCACAATAGGAACTTAAGGAACTTCTTATTTTAATATCGGGCGCCGAAACGCTCCCGGGTCATCAGAAACCCATTCCGAGCATACGCCCAGGTCCAAAATCATCACACGAAGCTACCGGAACTGACAAAACTCGATTCCTAGGTTGGTTACCCAAAATTTTGACCGAAGTCAAATTTGGCCTTAAAGGCCAACCCTAGGGAACCAATTGTTCCTATAGCACTCTAAACACCTCCTATTCCCGGACCACCAGTTCCCGCAAGTCATAAATCATAAAAAAGCCGATATGGGAAGTTTCATTTAGGGGAACAAGGTCCGATAACGCAAAATGACCGGTCGGGTTGTTACATTCTCCCCCAGGCTACGTGAGTAAATCAAAATGTCATCAATGAAGACAATGATAAAGGAATCAATATACGGCCTGAACACCCTATTCATCAAGTACATGAATGCTGCTGGGGAATTAGTCAAGCCAAAGGACATCACAAGGAACTCATAATGGCCATATCTCGTACGAAGAGAAGCCTTCGGAACATCTGATGCACGAATCCTCAAATGATGATACCCCGATCACAAATCAATCTTAGAAAACACACGAGTACCCTGCAACTGCTCAAACAAATCATCGATGGGGGCCAAGGGATACTTGTTCTTAATGGTAACCTTGTTCAACTGGCGGTAATCAATACACGTCCACATAGATCCATCCTTCTTCTTCACAAATAAAATCGGAGCACCCCACGTCGATACACTCGGTCTGATAAACCCCTTAGCTAACAACTCCTCAAGCTGCTCCTTCAACTCTTTCGGAGCCATAAGGTACGGAGGAATGGATGTAGGCTGGGTGTCTGGAGCTAAATCAATGCAGAAATCAATATCACGGTCCGGAGCCATGCCCGGAAGATCCGAAGGAAATTACATCCGCAAACTCTCAAACCACTGGCACTGAATCAATTGTCGGAGACTCGGCGGTGGTGTCCCGCACGTAAGCAAAATAGGCTAGACAATCCTTCTCGACCATATGTCGAGCCTTCAAGAATGAAATAACTCGGCTGGCTGCACCAACTGAAGAACCCCTCTACTCCAGCCTAGGCGACTCGGGCATACCTAAAGTAACTGTCTTGGCATGGAAATCAAGCATGGAATGATAAGGAGATAGCCAATACATGCCTAGAATAACCTCAAAATCAACCATGTCGAGTAATAAAAGGTCAGCTCTGGTCTCGAATCCACAGAAGGTGATCACACAAGACCGATACACCCGGTCTACCACCACAGAATCGCTCACATGAGTGGACACATGTATAGGAGATCCTAAGGACTCACGAGAAACATCCATAAAAAGAAGCAAATGGGGCTGAAACATATTAATAAGTGGATCCTGGATCAAACAATACTGAATCCTCTCTACCACATACTGAGATAATACCTGTGATCACGGCGTCGGAGGCCACTGCATCTGATCTGGCCAGAATAGCATAGAACCTGGCTGAAGCACCTGAAGACTAAGCCCCACCAGAGTGAACAGGAGCTGCCTGACCTCCCCCCGACTGGCCTCCACCTCTGGGACGACCCCTGCCGACCTGTCCTCCACCTCTAGGTGGCTGGACTGCTGGTGCCGGACCTATCGGCTGATAACCCTGCTGTACGGCCTTGCCCCGATACCTGGGAGACTGCCTCCTCATATGACCTGGCTCTCCACACTCATAACAACTCCCTGGTGGCATAGTCTGCTGCCCTGAAGAAGATCCCTGAAGGGCCGGAGGGCGATGAGAGCCCTCAGGCATAACACTGAAATAAGGATCGGAGGATCTCGGATGACTGGGATAACCACTCTTTGAACTCTGAATGGCTGGAGGACAGTAGGAGCACTCTGGCATGGCGCTGAAATGAGGCCTCGCTGGAACACCTTGGGGAGGTGGTGGAGGTGCTAAATATGAAGGCCTGCTGGGTTGATCACTTCTATACTGACCCCTGCCCGTAACTGGGGTGCCTCTGAAATCTCCTGAAAACCTAGCCCTCTTGTCCTGCTGACCCTGCTCCCTGCTCCTCGACCGATAACCCTCGATCATGTGAGAAATCTCCACTAAGAGCTGATAAGGAGTAACCATCTCCACCTCTCGAGCCATGGTGGATCTAATACCTGGATACAACCATGCTACAAACCTCCACACTCTCTCAGCATCGGTGGGCAATATCGTAAGACCATGGCGTGACAACTCTGAAAATCTGGCCTCATAATCTGTCACGGACATCTGCCCCTGCTCTAACAGCTCAAACTGACCCCGTAGCTCTTCCCTCTCAGAGGGTGGAACATATCTGTCGAAGAACATCTGCGTGAACTGCTCCCAAGTGACAGCAAGTGAATCTGCTGGCCTGCTAAGAATATAAGACTGCCACTACCTACGAGCTCTGCCCTCTAACTGGAATATGATGAAATCCACTCCATGGGACGTTACGATCCCCATGTTGTGCAGTCTATCCCTGCACCTATCAATGAAGTCCTGGGCATCCTCACCTCGATAACCTGGAGGGTGCAATCGAGTCCATTTGTCTAACATCTTTTGCTGATTTCCATCCGCATCTGGTCTGGGCTCTGGTGCTGCTACTACAGGTTGGGTACCACCCATGTGAAGTGTACCCGAGGGGTGATGTAATGCTGTTGTTGGTCCTGCAGCCTTGACAGTAGGGTTCTGGGCTTCCCCTCCCGCCTGAGAAGTGGCAGGATCTGCTGGAAATAAACCAGCCTGGGATATAGTGTCCATAAATCTCATCATACGGCCCATGACTGCCTGGAAGCCTGGCGCCGTCATAAATTCTACTGGTGCAGGATCTACTAGAGGCACCTCGTCCTGCTCCTCTACAATAGGGTCCTCTAGTGGAAGGATCGGAATAGCTCTGGGACGCCCTCACCCCCTACCACGGGCTGGTGCCCTCCCCTAGCCTCAGCCAGTGGGGGTACCGGCTCTTCCCGGGTTTGGAACATCAGATACGCGCGTACTCACTATCTGTGAGAGAATAGAAGAATGAATTTAATAAATCATCGACTGTACGATAGAATACAAACAAAGAGAGGTTTCCTAACAGCCTATAGCCTCATGAAGTTAAGTACAGACGTCTCCGTACTGATCTGCAAGACTCTACTAAGTTTGTCCGTGACTCGTGAGACTTACGTGAACCTAGTGCTCTGATACCATGTTGTCACGACCCAAAATCCAACACAGATCGTGATGGCACCCTACACTAGAGCCAGGCAAGCCAACAGATGTTTACTAGTGAGATTATCCTTATTTAACATACCAACCCCACATATTTCCAAAGTTTTAAACTTAGATCATCTAAATAAAAGCGGAAACATTAACCAACTTAAGTAAATACAGACTCAATGATCATGAACCAATATATACAGTCCCAAAATAAAGAGTCTACTATGTGCGTGCCAGGAACTAGTGTCACAAGTCAACATGCGAACTACTAGAATATACAAAAGATGATACAAGTTGTACTGCTTTCTGAGAGAAGTAGAAAAAAATAAACAAAAGATAACTCCATAGCACTGCTGAGAATCCCAAAGGGAGGCAGCTCACCATGGAGTCAGGTCCGGATGATATGTCAAGCTCCGGTCGGATAACCAGAAACACCAGCCTCAGAACCTATACAATTAAGTACAGAACTGTAGTATGAGTACATAAATATATATGTACCCAGTTAGTATCCCGCCTAACCTCGAAGAGGTAGTGACGAGAGGTCGACATGACACTCACTAAGGTCAAACCGTATAATTTAATGGAATGTAATGGAAATAGTAGGCATGTAAAGGCAGTGAAGCAACAAGTATATATGTAAGATACTGAAATCCAGGAAGAATGGGAATAAATAAAACAATTATCACTTTACTTTTCCCCAAGTATCTGTCAGATCAATATCCATGAAATTTAGTATCAAATAAACACTACACATGTAGGGTAAGGACAACCGGCCGTAGTCATAAGATAGTCATGCCTTTGCACTGCCGAGGATCGAACGGCCCGTACTAAAAGTGCACCTTTCCACAAATTACTCACATCTATGCACTGCCGAGGTTCGAACGGCCCGTACCAAAAGTGCATCTCTCAACCTCTCTAAGCACTACCGAGGATCGAACTGACCGTACCAAAAGTGCGTATCTCAACCTCTCTATGCACTGCCGAGGATCAAATGGCCCGTATCAAAAGTGCATCTCTCAATCCCTCTATGCACTGCGAGGATCGAACGGCCCGTACCAAAAGTGCATCTCTTAATTCCACTATGCACTGCCGAGGATCGAACGACACGTACCAAAAGTGCATCTCTTAATTACACTATGCACTGCCGAGGATCGAACGACCCATACCAAAAGTGCATCTCTTAATCCGCCGTGGCGTACGGCCCGTTCCCATAAGAGTGGGGTAAATCACACTCCGCTCGCGGAATTTAAATTGCGAAGCGGTCACCTACACATACATTATTCCTTTTTAAAAGAGAATACTTTTCCATGAACAGTTTCTTACAAGTTTTTCTCAAATTTCTTAACTTCAGGGACATAAGCAACATGTAATGTTAATTCATTGTGCATGTAGTTCATATCAAGTAAAATACAAAGCATGATGTGGGCCTAACTACCCAAACATAATAGTAATAGTCATTACGTACGGACTCTCGTCACTTTGTACGTACGTATCCCCCACAAATTATCAAATATAGCATTTAAATCACCTAGGGGGACAATTCCCCCTTACAAGGTTAGAAAGGAGACTCACCTCATGTCGAATCTACCCCTCCGACCAAGGATGAACCCGAACTCCAAACTCTACACCCGAGGACTCGCAACTAGCCAAATATGGTACAAGGATATAAATGCATTCTCAAAGGAGGGTAATTTTCCTATTTATTCAATAATTCAACATTCTTGAAGAATTCCGAAAATCAAACCCCGAGCCCGCACGTTCAATTTTCGAAAATTCTCGAAGGAATCGCTCACCCGAAGCCTAAGGATCGTTAATATATGATTTCTACTTGAATTTATAGCAAATAATAGTAATTCACCAATTTCTCAAGAATCCTAAATTATTACCCAATTCTTGACTTTTCAATGATTTAGTAGTTAATTTAGCTAGAAGATCATGAATTAACTAAGATTTAAGCGGAATTAACTTACCTTGGCAGCAGCTAGGCTGTGGTTGCTCTCCCCAAGCTCACAAGACTCTAATGGTGGAGGAAAATGAATGAATGGGGTGAAATCTCGAGTTTCAAAGAAATATACTGCCTGGCCTACAGGGATTCCGCACCTGCGGCTCGGGGACGGCACCTGCGGTATCGCGCCTACTAGCTGAGGCTCGCACCTGCGGAACTTGACGGGAAGGGCTGGGTCCGTACCTACGGAGGGATGGCCGCACCAGCGATTCTGCTCCTATGGACTTTTTCCCGCACCTGCGAGAAAGGGGGACCTTACCTGGGGTCGCACCTGTGATGCTTGGGACCGCATGAGCGGTCCTGCACCTGCGACTGGGCAACCGCACCTGCGGTCACACCAAAACAGGTGCACCAGCAGCTATTTTAGCTGGTTTTTAGCCCCGTTGGGTGCTCGGGAGGCCTCTGAGCCCACCCGAGCCCTCGTCCAAATATAACAATAAGTCTCAAATTATAATACGGGCTCGCTCGAGCCTTCGGAACACCCAAAACAACACTAAAAACTCAAAATCACACCTCAAAACCACATGAACCAAACTTAGGAACTTTAAATTTTCTAGACTTCGCTAACAACGCGCCGAATCGACCTATACAACTCGGAATGACACCAAATTTTGCAGGCAAGTCATAAATGACATAACAAAACTATTCTAGGTCTCGGATTTCCGTTCGGACCTCGATAAGACAAAAACACGTCCAAAACCATAGTAGAAACTTAAGGAACTTCTTATCTCAATATCGGGCGTCGAAATGCTCCCGGGTCATCAGAATCCCATTCCGAGCATACGCCCAGGCCCAAAATCATCACACAAAGCTATTGGAACCGACGAAACTCGATTCTGAGGTCGTTTAACCAAAATGTTGACCGAAGTCAAACTTGGCCTTAAAGGGCAACCCTAGGGAACCAATTGTTCCTATAGCCGATTCCCAGACCACCAGTTCCCGCAAGTCATAAATCATAAAAATTCACTATGGGAAGTTTTATTTAGGGGAACGGGGTTCGATAATGCAAAACGATCGATCAGGTCTTTACAATGTGTTTGGGATGCATTTTATCAAAAATGAAATATTGGACTGTTATTTCTACTTAATGGATTTTAAATTAGATATTGCGTGTTAAGTCAAAGGTAATGATTTTAGAAATGCTAAAACAGGAAATTTAACTTAACCATTTAATGATTGACTTGCCTGACAGTGGTGTCCAGTGCCATCACGACCTTATAGATTTTGGGTCGTGACACAAGTCTTACAAGGTTGGGTTACAAACTGATTTATAAGGTCCATGTATAATGTTAAGGGGATTTTAGGGTCTAGGCCACGAATAATAGGCCCAGTAAGATCTGCTTTTCAGATTTCTTTAGGGGTCTTATATTTGAGATCCACTAGCCCATGATTTTGTCCTGTTTAATAGGGCCCAACACAAAGAGGGTTTTACAAATGAACAAAACCAGAAACATGAATATTATTACATATTCTAGCCTAATCATCATGCTTAAATATTAACTCTTATTTACAAACCTCAAACTAAAGCAAGGAAGAAAAAAGGTTAAACTTCTACTATAAAGTTTCTAGGTCTTATAGTATAAAGCCATGATACATAAATAAGTTTACTGTAAACTTCATAATTAATGAAAATGGCTTCACCACCTTCTAAAGTGACTACTGGAGCTTGATTACCCACCTGGTGCAAACAAAGCTGCATATTATAACTTTTAACAGAGATTCAAGTGTGTAGAAGTTTAATTCCCTTTTTTTAAAATCATTCTAACTTATAATAAACAACTTATCTGAACATAATAACATAGGGGTTAAAGAGGAAGGTTTCAGCCATAAAGGAAGCACAAACATGCCTAAGGCTAGAAGTATACTTCAGATTCAAACGATTAAAACAAGAATTCAAGTTCAAATTCATCTTATGCACACCTAAACCAAACAGTCATGTTTGTGCAAACAAGAAGATATTCAAAACTCAGATCCAGGAGAGCAAATCACAACAAATATGAATCAGCTAATACAAGCGACTAAATCTGAAGTTAAGCATAAGTATACATGCATTTAGACCAGATTTAAACAAGAAAATTCATTCAATATAGGGTATAATTACATACCTAATAGTGAATAAAATAGTAGGAAAATGGACCAAATAAAGGCAAAAAATAACCCAAGTATTCTGGAGCTTAATCGACATCTACCAACACAGTAACAGCCCAGTAACAAGAATCAACTCAAATTTTACCCAGAAGAATCCATAGTAAAATCCCACAAGCCAGGCAAGATTTTAGAACTAAATCTTTGCTAGAACAAGGAAGGATTTTCAGAAGTTTTGGCTTAAAATCAGTAGAAATGAGCAGAAGAATCCCTGAATCTTTGTCCTTCAGAGTATTCTCAGAATGTTTGTGTGTTTTTCAGAGTAGTGTAATCTATATTTTTAGAATAGGTAGTCTATTTTCAGAATCTATAATGAGTATTTTCAGAATCTGTTTGTGTTTTCAGAGCAGTGTATCTATGAGATTCTTAGTTTAGGAATGATAGTGTCTATATATAGGCTGCCTAGGGTGGGTATTTTTTTAGGAATATTCCTTATCCTAATTTTTAAAGTATTACTGCCCTTCCTAACAGCCCTGGTACAATTGTCCTCCTTATTTTATTTTTCAGCATCTTTTTTACAACAGCGAGGACAACTGTACACTTTTCTAGAAACTTCTTCTATTTTTATACCCTTTTTACTTCTGAAATTTTACTATTTACCCAGAAATTCTGACTTAATATCTTTTCTTATTTTATTTTGGTCACTTATCTTAATTCTAGAATTTTCCTAGGCAGTTACAACTGCGATTCTTCAGCTAGAATTCCTAAACTACCCTGAAATACCCCTGTAATTACCCCTTTGTGATCCAGGGCCTGGGATGCATAGTTGGCAAATTTTGGGCCTAACTAATTGGGCCTCCTTTGCCAAGAATCAGTTGTTAATGAGTTCATGAAATCAGGTAACTCAAAACAGCTTATATTAAATACCTAAGAGATTACTAAGTTGACTAATTTGATCTAATTAGGAAATTATGCATATTTAATTAACATTAATAGGCTGAACTGAACTTTGAATTACTTCAAAAGTAGCACTAGTAATCCTAAATGGGTATAATTAACTAATTATTTAAGATTAACAAATTAACAGAAGTTAGTCATTAAACCTAAGTGACCATTTTCAGAACCTAAACCAGCCTAATTCAAGTAGTTCAAACACGTATGATTAGCTAATCAAGTATACTTAATCAATTATCATAAATCAGAAGTCAAATATCTACTTTAAAGCAATGTACAATGACTAGTGGAAAGAACACAAGCGCAAGTTAACTAATCATACATGATTAACTAACAATCCACTAACTAACAAAATCAGAATTCAAGTAATTCAATTTTAAAACATACATGATTACTAACAATTCAAGATAAATTAGTTAGGTCACGAATTAAACTCAAACAAACAATTCTGATATCTAACATGCATGATTACCTATAATGGAAATCGACTAATTAATACATATTAGGAACTAACAACAGGAAAAATAAGATACCATGAAACCCTAGGCTAACAAATCATTGTCAATTTTCTAGAAATTAAACCTAACAACAAGATAAACAAGCTAAAAGAAAAGATAAATATGCAAAACTTATCAATTCAGAATCAATCAACAACAGGAATTGAACAAACAGATCAAGGAAAATTATGAAAAACCTAATACTAACAGTTCAAGATTAAATAGCAAAGATAAAACCTAACATAGGTAGCTAATTTCAATATAATAATTAAAGAAAGAAAGAAAGTCAAAGGGGGTACCAGTATGGTCAGAAAAAAGACTTAGCCGGATTTGGCCGGACTCTGGCGAGGTTGAAAATAAGTCAAACCAATGTGAATCAATTGCTCTTGTCAAGAGCAACTGACTCACGTAGGTTTGAGCCACATGTTTGCTTGAATTCGTCCCGTGTGGATTTTTTAGGGTTTTCAGATTTTTAGATCTGAAATTAGTCAAATTTGAGAGGTCTTTTGGGGAAATTAGTGAGAGATTGGGGTTGAGGGGAAGAAGGAGATAGTTTGGGGTTAGTTTGGGTCGATTTGGGGGTGGTCCACCGCCATGAGACGATTTCCGGCGGCGGAGCCGGTGGGGGGGATCTAAGGCGGCTAGGGTTTGGGGTTTGGGAGAGAGATGAGAGAGTGGGGAGTGTTTTGGGGGGTAGGGGTCCGTTTGGACAGTTATATAGGAAAGAGGAGACGAGGTGCGAGCCGTTGGATCAAAATGATCCAACGGCTAAGATTAAGGGGTAAAAACAGGTTTGTTTGAATTAAAGAATACTGGACCGGATTGGGTAATTCGGCTGGGGGGGGGGGTTAGAATTAGAGAGGGGATTGGGCCTAGTTCATAATTGGCCCAAACCGATTAACATATAAATTCTATATTAATTCCTAAACCAATTTAATTTAATCCTAATTAAATCACTAAACTATATTAATTTATGAAATTAATTAGCTATTTACCTTTATAGCTAATTTATGAAGTTAATTAATGGTTTTACCTGATTTCGTGTTGAACATGATTGGGTGAGTATGGTATCTGACTTTGGGTAATTTATAAGACCTAATAATGCAAGATAATGAAAGTTTTAAATTTTTTTGTTATTTTTTATAAATTTTAAAAATAAAATGTGACCATAAATGCAAATAATTCCCAAATAAACACAAAAATTCACACAAAAAATTTAACTATGAATAAAATTAATTCATTTATTAATTTTGTGGGAGTATTTTTAATGGGGTGAAAAATTTACATGCTCACAACCATGCCACTCCTTATACCCTCTTCAATTCTTTATCCTAACTTGATGGTGTTAGAGAATTGTGATTCTCTATGACCATCAATCTTTCCTAATATCGTGGGTCCTGAGCTCGGACAAATAACGTATTCATTTGATCTTCCTCCAATGGCGGCCTTAACTTAGCAGCTTCTTATATCTAACGGGTAACATATTCACAGAAGGTCTCTATGGGTTTCTTGTTGATGTTCTGGCTATAGAAGATATCCGGTGCATTCTCCGTGTTGAACCTGATTCTGTCCATAAAGTCGGATACCATACTCACCCAATTAGTCCATTTCTTTGGATTTTGGATGATGTACCAAGATAAAGCATCCCTAGTGAGACGTCACATGAACAACTTCATGCGAATTTGCTCGTGCTTGCCTAAACTCACGATTTTATCGCAATAAATTCTCAAATTCACCTTAGGATCGTTGGTGCCATCATACATTTCAAACTTTGGGGGTTTGTAACCCTTAGGTAGCTCCACATCCATTTGGATACACAAATCTTCATAATTCAAACCTTCCATGCCCTTTTCTCCCCCCGACACTTTGGACCCTTCCAGACAACTTCTTCAATTATTCGACCATGTTCCTGATGAGCAGGTCCTTCTCGGTAGGTTCAGGCGTGTATAATGATGTTACGAGGTGTATGGTATGGTTTCCACGTATATGGTGTTGCTTTTGTGGGTTCTAGGTCCCTGAGTGTATCAGTGATTGTTGATAGATTCTTGACGTGGGTCGTGGGTAGGTTATGGTATATGTTGAGGAGTAGAGTATGTTGCAGTTTATGGGTATTGGGTTGTATTCTAGGGATGTTTATAAAGAGCTTGTAATGGTGCAGGTTTTAGGTTTTGATGGAGTATGGGACTGTGATATTGTTGTGTAGTAGGGAATTCTTATGGAGCATGAGGTTGTTTATTTTAAGGTTTTGGATTCTGGGGGTGTGTCTGGTTTTAGTGGTGGTATTCTAGTGATTGATGTTGGCGACGTTAAAGGTGAGGGAGAGGTTGGCAAGGTTATGAACCTGCTCTAGATCGCCTTGTAACTCCAAAATCTTCTATTCTATTAGCAGACCCAGTTTGTTCTCCCCCCGGTGTACTTCTTCCATCTGAAGTATCCACATTCTCTACCATAGGAGCATTATCTTTCCAATTTCCACTTAAATAGTCCATCTTTCCTTTACCCTTGCTTTTGATATTTTTTTTTGGGGGGGGGGGGGAGGGAGGTTGTGGAGGACCTCTGGATCTGGTGCTATAAGTAGATATTTCCAAAATGCACAAGCCAATTTTGTCCCAAATGGACCCTCTCCATGCTTCGCCCTTTTGGCTCCAACAACTAGCAAGTAATCCATTACTAGCTTTTGTCCTTCGTCATAGCCCATACCCTGACAATTCTAGAGCCTCTTCATCGTCTTCCCATCTAACTCCATCAACCATTGTTCTAAGTGCTCCAATCTTTCTGTTGACTTGTTTGTTATCTCTTTACACTCCTTTATTGCTTCCATGTCTGTATTGTGTTGTTCCAAGTTCTTGGCATTGGATTCAAAAACCCTCTTACGCATCCTTTTGTGTTTTACCTAAGCCTCAGCCTCTTCATCTATGATCCTTCCTTTCAGGTTAATTCCCGATATGACATCCCCGATTATATCATCTTGTAGACACAAAATGTTGTAATACATATGCCCAACATGAAACATATCACGCTCAATAGTCTCTCCATCTAAAATGATCTTTTGATTCCACATGTGCTGAGTCTCGAACTTTAAAGGGATGACATCCCCTTTGATGTCTGCCTTGTACTGAGTCATTTGTATACTCGGGGTCTTCCTACTTGCCTCATTACCCTTATAGGATCATAAGGGTAAATGTTTCGCAAATCGGATTATGTACTCTTTGCTGGGAAACCACTCGAACATCGAGTGTACCTATTCACCAGCCAGGTTGTTGAAGAGGCGTACCCATCCTTCAGCATTTGCAGGTTTTCCAAATCTATTAGAAGTAATGGTCATATTCCTTGGATGATGACTGTTAATATAGTTATTCAATGTCCTACTGGGAACTCTAGACACATAAGATGCACTCCTCAAAATACCCTGCCACATGCTTGCATCTATCCAAGGCCCGTTACATCTCAGCTAGTATCATAGGAACAATAGAGTAGTTTTGTCCCTCGGTTCCTTCTATCATGGTCTTGGTGACCATGGCTAAACGAGTGTGAATTTTTCCTCCTTGAATTGGGAAAATCAGCAATCCCAGAAAATAGACTACGAAGACATAAACTTGACGATAAACCCATCCTACGAACGAGATGGCCAATTCCTCATGATACAAAAGATATGATGTGATGTGTTCATACCGTTCATAGAGAAAGACAAAGGGGATGTAGGAATTATTTAATCAAAACAAGTCATCATTCTTCTTGAACCCAGCCACTTTCAGAAAATCATGCGGGGTACGATTTTCTGGCACTAACAGATCTGGACTATGCCATGGAAGTTTGGCGAAGCCTTTTGTAAGGCTCTATAAAATGTTTCCTAAAACCCGAGGTTTCGTGGTGCCGAGATAGGTGTATGTGTTAATGTTAGTAGAGATTCATTGCGATGAGCTTGCTCGCCATGGTACGGGCTTTTTGGATTGAGCAGTATGCTGGGGAGTTACAGGAAAATGCTTGGCAGAAAAAGGCATTTCTGCGGCCCACTGTGCAATCATAGAATCATTATACGGGCCGTAGAATGGCCGCAAAGTGAGGCAATCAGGCAAGTTTTGGATGTCATTTCGCGTCCAATTATGCGACCGTAAAACGATTTCAGGTCCGCGCACCGATTGCAAATCCATCATGGAAATAATTCGGAGGGAGGTTCTACGGCGCATTATGCGGCCGCATAACAGGTCTGTGAATCGCATAATTGCCGCAGAGTGGGACAGACCTGCCCAGTTGCAGAAGGACATTTCGTGGAATGCATAAGCATTATGCGGTGGCATGTGCGACTGCACACTTGTGTCTGGGCTCTTATTTTTCTAATTTTTTAACCCAATCCCATTCTAATAAAACACCCCTGGGGATCATTTTAAAGGGGAAAAACATATATTTCTAGCGAGTGGGAGTGAGATAGAGTAAGGAAGGGAGCTATTAATCTTCATCCACCAATTCTTACTCAAATCTTGGAAGATTAACAAGGAAATCACACTAGGTATTTATCCTAGAGGTAAGATTCTACAACATAACTCTTAATTTAAAAATTTAACCAGAAATGGGGAATTAGTAAGATAATTCATGGGTATGGGAGTTGCTTATTTTGCATGCATATTTGATCATGGGATGTAGGGAGATTATTGAACTAAAACAGTACAGAATGGGTTGTGGGATGACTAAATCCTCCAAAAAAGAGCCTTGAAACCTTAATGCAAACCTAGTTTTTGAGAAAATGCTCAAATGAGCTAGAACCATGAGCATCTTCCTAATTTTGGTTAAATTTGTTACATTTCTGAAATAGATTGAAGTTGCTAAGATTTCCAGAACATTTTAGAGTTTTAGGGAGCTCAAGTAAGGTATGATGGATAAACTCTTCTTTAAGAATTTAACCCAACATTACCCTTGTAAATTCCAAGATGTTTATCATAAATCAATTATCCCGAATAACCTTTGTGACAAAGATATATGTTCAATTTGTGTCTGAATGCTCTCCCTATGTTTTATTAGAGATTAAGGATTTGTTCTAAAATGTGGATTGTGTATCTACATGTTATATTTCCAAGTCGTGTTACATATGAAAATTATTATGCTAAATTGTATAGAGATTCTTATTGAATTACACCTCTACCCGCACATATTAGGGTGAGGTGACAGGGCCGCTTTGTGTATGTATTGGTATCGTTGTTACATCTCCACCTGCGTATATCGGGGTGAGGCGGCAGGTCCGCTTTGTGTAGGTGTTGGTATCGTTGTTACACCTCCACCCGCACATATCAGGGTGAGGCGGAAGAGCCACTTTGGGTAGGTATTGGTATCGTTGCTGCACCTCCACCCGCATACATTGGGGTGAGGCGGTGGGGCTGCTTTGTTTAAAGATGGTTACTGAGGTTCTCGTCATAAAATTTATTAATTTTATTGACAGATCTTGATAAATTTTCTTTGTCTTTAACGGGTATCTATGTTATTATATGGTCACCATGATTCATCATATATATGTTGTATTCCAAAGTTCATGATTAAGTATTTGGTTTTCATACTAGTACTATTCGACATGTACTAACGTCTCTTTTCCTGGGGGTGCTGCATCTTAATGGATGCAGGTGTATCCACAACAGAGGATACTGACTAGTGATAGCTGTACTCAATCTTATCAGCTTACTTGGTGAGCCCCATCTCATTCAGGGGTTGTGCATCTTTTCTTTCGTGTGTTTAACTATGTTTTGAGGTATAGTCGGAGCCTTGTTTCCGGCACTATCATCGTACTCTTTGTATTTATTAGAGGATCCTTAGACATAGAGTGGGTGTATATGGGTGCTGGGAAAGTCAAACAAATTATGTAGTGTTATGAACACTTGCTCCACTTCAAACCATGAGAATGTGTGCATTTTAGGACCTTTTAAATGAAGTAACTAATGGTTATGAATTTGTTATTGTATATATGATCTCCTTATGGTTTAATTAACAATGATATGTGTCCTCTTTAAATCATGGGCGAGTTTGGGGTAGAAAGTATTCAACATGCTTGCTTGACCGGGTTAACTCGGTTGAGCGCCGATCGCGCTCCCCAAGTTTGGGGCGTGACAAACTTGGCATCAGAGCCTAAGGTTTTAAATTGTCCTAGAATGTCTTGAAGCCGTTTCTAGTAGAGTCTTTCTTATCGGTGTGTATACCACATCTATAATTAGGAGGCTACTTGGACATTTAGGAATAATACCCTTCTTTGATGTTCTTAATTGTGCGATAAAGCCGATATTAAGATTGTTCCCCCTTTAGTTCGTGCATAGCTCTAAATTTTAGTAAATGGCGCCTAAGAAGAAGGAAATAACTAGCCAAAGAGCCGATGTTACCCCAGGGGCGGCGGTTGTTGTGATCAATGATGATGCGAGTGAACACCAGAGGGGTGAGAATATTCCCCCAATAACTACACCTTCTGGTTCTACTATTCATGCTCAGGCTATACCAGTTCCTACACCTGATGAGGGTGTGATGAATCCTCCAGCTGATATTTCGGTTCTACCTCCAGCCCCAACTTCTGATTACGTTGTTTCTGACGAGGATCACAGGCGAGCCATAGAGATGTTGGCTCAGATAGTGTCTTCCCAGGCCCAGAGGTTGAATGTTGCCCCCACTTCTTCTAGTCAGCAAGGGGACTCTATTGGTTCCAGGGTTAATAGGTTTCTTCAGCTAGATCCTCTAGTGTTCGCAGGTACTGATACCGAGGAGGATCCCCATTATTTCATCGATGAGATGCACAAGACCCTAGATTTATGTGTGCTACTGAGACAAAGGGAGTGGAGTTGGCCTCTTACTGCCTGAAAGGGGTAGCCTATTGTTGGTTTAATATATGGGAGGACTCCCGTGAGTAGAGGATCCCTCTGGCGAGGTGGAGTGAGTTTGTCCTCGCTTTCATGGATCTTTTCTTGCTTGCCGAGGCAACGGCACCCCGCACCGCTGCGTTTGAGGGCCTGAAGAAGGGTAACATGAGTGTGTGGGAGTACCACATGGAGTCACGCGCCTGTCCAAGTATGATATTCACATGTTTCCCACCATGGAAGCCAGGGTGCGCCGGTTTGTGCAGGGCCTTAGCCATTTGGTTATTAATGAGGCCTCTACAGCTGCCTTGAATTCATTTATGAACTATGAGAAGATGGGTGCATTTTCCCAAGCTACAGAGAACCGTAAATTGAAAAATAGAATGGAGTGTGAGGGTAGCACCAAGGCATGTTCCGGAGTAAACTTTGGTGGTTCTTCCGATGCTGGTGGTGGTAGGTCGGCATTTAGTGGGGGGTCAGCAGGGCTATCTCAGTCTTTTGTCAGTATTTGATGAGTGCACATCCATCAGGGCCTAGTTAGCTGCAATGGAGTCATTTCAGGCCCAGTCAAGGCAATAGGGGACCCCACCAGAAGGGTCGTCCAGGAGGGATATTTCACCAGTAGAGGAGACCCCCAGCCAGCTAGTTCTGTAGCTACTACATCCACGTCATCTCCTCCAGCTCGAGGCACTCGACCTCCCGCAGGGCGTGGTGCAACTAGGAGCGGTATTTAGAACCCAGGAAGGCCCAACAAATTTTATTCCATGCGAAGGCGTCAGGATTCAGAGGCTTCTCCAGATGTTTTCACAGGTATATTGACTGCCCAATCGCGTGATGTGTATGCTCTTATTGATCCTGGTTCCAATTTGTCCTATGTCACTCCTTATGTTTCTAAGGAATTTGGGGTATATCCGGAACAACTTCATGAGCCGTTCTCTGTATCTACTCCAATTGGTGAGTCTATTGTGGCCGCACAGTTTTATAAGGATTTTGTTGTCTTGGTGCATGGTCAGGACACCATGGACGATCACATAAAATTGGGTATGGTGGATTTTGATGTGATCATAAGGATGGAATGGCTTTATTCTTGTTTACCTAAACTTGATTATCAAACCATAACCGTTAGGTTCAAGTTTCCAAATGAGCCTGTCATTGAATGGAAGGGGGTTGATGTGGTGCCAAAGGATAGGTTTATTTCTTACCTTAAGGCCATAAAGATGATTAACAAGGGGTGTATCTACCATTTGGTCCGGGTTATGGACACCGATTCTTAGGCACCTACACTTGAGTCTGTGCTAGTTGTGAATAAATTTCTGGAGGTCTTTCTTGATGAGCTCCCTGGTATCCCGCCAGACAAGGAGATTGATTTTGGGATTGATGTGATGCCAGGCATGCATCCTATATTTATTCCGCCCTACAGGATGGCACCAGTAGAATTGAAGGAGCTAAAGGAACAATTGAAGGGCTTGTTAGATAAGGGTTTCATCCGACCGAGTGTGGTTCCTTAGGGCGCACCAGTTCTCTTTGTAAGAAAGAAAGACGGGTCACTACAGATGTGTATTGACTACCGACAGATCAACAAAGTCACAATAAAAAACAAGTACCCACTACCAGGGATAAATCATTTGTTTGATCAATTATAGGGTGCTAAGTACTTCTCTAAAATTCATTTGAGATTCGTGTATCACCCATTGAAGATCAGGGAACAGGATATTCTGAAAATAACTTTTAGGACCCGGTAAGGGCACTTTGAATTTCTGGTGATGCCTTTTGGGATAACAAATGCCCCGGCAGCTTTTGTGGATATTATGAATCGAGTCTTCAAGACTTTTCTGGGTTCCTTTGTGATAGTGTTTATTTACTATATCCTTGTATTCACAAAGTCGAGGGGACCACGCCGATCACCTCAGGGCAGCTCTACAATATCTATGTCAGCACCAGTTGTATGCGACGTTTTCAAAATGTCAACTTTGGCTTGACTTTATCACTTTCTTGGGTCATGTCGTCTTCGGGGAAGGAATTAAGGCTGATCCTCAGAAGATTGCAGCTGTGAAGAACTGGCCTAGACCTACTGCTCCAATAGAGATTAGATGTTTCTTGGGCTTAGCTGGATATTACAAGAAGTTTGTGGAGGGGTTCTCTATTCTTGCCTCTCCGTTGACTAAATTGATGCAAAAGGCGGTTAAGTTCCAATGGTCAGATGCTTGTGAAAGGAGCTTCCAGGAGCTTAAATCATAATTGACTACGGCGCCGGTGTTAACCCTACCAAAGGCTACAAATGGGTTTTTGGTGTATTATGATGCTTCAAGGATCAGGCTTGGGTATGTATTGATGCAACATGGCAAGGTGATAACTTATGCTTCTAGGAAACTCAAGAATCATGAAAAGAACTATCCAACACATGACTTAGAACTTGCAGCAATGGTATTTGCATTGAAGATTTGGTACTGGTATGGGGTCCATGTGGATATATTCACGGACCATAAGAGCCTTCAATATATTTTCAAACAGAAGAAGTTGAATCTGAGGCAGGTAAGATGGCTTGAGTTACTCAAAGATTACCACATCGATATCCTATATCACCCGGGAAAGGCCAATGTTGTGGCAGATGCTCTTAACCGAAAATCTATGGGTAGTTTGGCGCACTTGGAGGCATATCAAAAGCCTTTGGCCTAGAAGGTTCATCGGTTGGCTAGTTTGGGATTTCATCTTGCGGACTCTGGTGAAAGAGGTGTCATTATACAAAATAGGATTAAATCCTCGCTTGTTGTGGAAGTCAAAGAGAAGCAATACAACGATCCATTGTTGGTAAAATTGAAGGAGGGGATTAATAAACATAAGAGTATGGCTTTTTCTCTTGGCAAGGTTGATGGTACACTAAGGTAGAAAGGGCGGATATGTATTCCAAATGTAGATGGTCTCCGGGAAAGAATCATGACCGAGGCTCACACTTCTAGGTATTCCGGGCACCTGGGCTCTACAAAGATGTATCATAATCTCAAGGAAGTCTATTGGTGGAATAAAATGAAAAGGAATGTGGGGAACTTTGTGTCAAGATTTCCGAATTGTCAGCAAGTAAAGGCCGAACACCAAAGGCCTGCTGGGTTGGCACAGAACGTAGAAGTTCCAATGTAGAAATGGGAAATCATTAATATGGACTTTCTGGTGGGACTGCCGCACACTCCGCGCAAAGTTTGACTCAATTTGGGTGACTGTGGATCGACTCACGAAATCAGCACACTTTTTGCCAGTTAAATCTACCGACACAGTTGAACAGTATGCTCAACTGTATATAAAGGAAATTGTCAGGTTCCATGGCACTCCAATTTCTATCGTCTCTAATCATGGGGACCAGTTCATGGCTAATTTTTGGAAAACTTTTCAGCAAGGTTTGAGTATTCAGGTGAATCTTAGTAAAACCGTTCACCCGCAAACTAACAGGTAGGCAAAGCAGACTATTCAGACGCTTGAGGATATGCAGCTTGTATTCTTTTCTTCAAGGGTAGTTGAAATGATCATTTGCCACTCAGAATTTGCATACAACAACAATTACCATGCTAGTATTCAGATGCCACCATTTGAGGCTTTATATGGTAGGAGATGTAGATCTCCCATTAGGTGGTTCGAGATTGGGGAATCGGAATTGATGGGACCATACCTCATGCATCAGTCTATGGAGAAGGTTATGGTCATTAAGGATTGGTTGAAAACCTCTCAAAGTCGTCAAAATTTCTATTCAGATGTTCGTTGCAGATATTTGGAGTTCAAAGAAGATGATTGGGTAATCTTGAACGTTTCCCGCATGAAGGGTATAATTTAGTTTGGAAAGAAAGGGAAATTGAGTTCTAGGTATGTCGGGCCATACAGAATAATTCAGAGGATTGGTCAGGTGGCGTACAATCTTGAGATACCACCTGAGATGTCATTAATGCACCCGGTATTCCATGTGTCTATGTCGAAGAAGGTAGTTGGAGATCCGTTGGCTATTGTGACAGTTGAGACTATTGAGGTTAATGAAGAACTGTATTATGAAGAAAATCCAATTGCCATTCTTGGTAGGAAATTATGAAAGTTAAGAAATAAAGAAATTGCCTCCGTGAAAGTGTTATGGAGAAACCAGCAGGTTGAAGAGGCCACCTGGGAGGCCGAGGAAGAAATGAAAAAGAAGTACCCTCATTTGTTTGAATAGCTTTGTAATAGTTTTTATGAAATTACTTCCTATGAAAGAAGCAAAGCTAGCAGTTACAGCAGCCAAGACAATAGCTTTTAGTCGTTTGTATGAGGAACTCGAGGGCTGAGGTGGAGATAAGAGGTTGTCCAAGTTAGCCAAGGCATTAGAAAGGAAGGTGCGTAACTTGGACCAAGTGAAGTGCATCAAGGACGAAGAAGGTAGAGTTTTGTAGGATGAGGGGATTATCCGTCAGAGATGACAGACCTACTTCCATTGTCTCTTGAATGAGGAGGAGGACAGGAGCATTGTACCGAGTGATTTGGAACTCTCCGAGAGTCCTTGTGACTTTGGGTATTTTAGGCTAACTAGAGTTGTTGAAGTTGAGGGGGTTATTCTTAAGATGAGCAGGGGCAAAGCGATCAGGCCGGATGAAATTTCGGTGGAGTTTTGGAAGAGGGAGGGAAAAGCAGGTTTAGAGTAGCTCACTAGGTTATTTAATGTCATTTTTAGAACGAAGAAGTTGCCCTAAGAGTAAAGGTGGAGCACGATGGTTCATGTATACAAGAACAAGGGTGATATCCAAAATTCCAATAACTATCGGGGTATCAAGCTGCTTATCCATACTATGAAAGTCTGGGAGAGAGTGGTAGAGCTAAGGTTGAGGAGGAGTGTGTCTATTTCTGAGAACCAGTTTGGTTTTATGTCGGGCAACAAAAGCTATCCACCTTGTTAGGAGATTGATGGAGCACTATAGGGAGATAAAGAATGACTTGCATATAGTATTCATCGACTTAGAAAAGGCGTATGATAAAGTTCCGAGAGAGATTTTATGGAGATGTTTGGAGGCTAGAGGTGTACATGTTTCCTATGTTAGGTTGATTAAGAACATGTGTGATGGAGTAAAGACCTAAGTGAGGATGGTGGGTAGGGAATCAGACCATTTTTCGGTCATGATAGGGTTGCATCAGGGGTCGGCACTCAGCCCTTTTTTGTTTGCTCTGAAGACGGACGTACTGACGCACCACATCCAAGGGGAGGTGCCATGGTGCATGCTATTTGAAAATTATATTATATTGATTAACGAGACGCGAGAAAATGTCAACGTGCAATTAGAGGTGTGGAGCAAGATCCTGGAATCTAAAGGTTTCAAGTTGAGCAGGACAAAGATAGAATACTTGGAATGTAAGTTAAGTGGCGAGAGTCGGGGAGGGGAAGGGGAGGTGAGGCTGGAATCGCAGGTCATCCCTAGGAGAGGAAGTTTTAAGTACCGTGGGTATATTATTCAGGAGCATGTGGAGATTGATGAAGATGTCACATATTGTATTAGGGCGGGATGGATGAAATGGAGACTCACTTTCGGTGTTTTGTGTGACAACAAGGTGCCACCGAAACTTATGGGTAAGTCCCATAGAGTGGTTTTCATATAGACAATGTTGTATGGGGCTGAGTGTTGGCCAAGCAATATCGCTCATGTCCAAAAGATAAAGGTAGCAGAGATGAGGATATTGAGATGGATGTGTGGGCACACCAGGTTAGATAGGATCAGAAATGAGGTTATTCGCGACAAGGCGAGTGTGGCCCCTATTGAGGACAAGATGAGGGAAGCGTGGATTAGGTGGTTTAGTCATGTGAGGTGGAGGAGCACAGACGCCCCGGTGAAGAGGTGTGAGAGGTTGATATTGGAGGGCCTACGGAGATGTAGAGGCAGGCCAAAGAAGAGGTGAGAAGAGGTGATTAGGCAAGACATGACGCAACTTCAGATTTGGAATTACGTAAAATTAATTTAAAAAAAGTCAAAAAATAAAGTAAGCTAAAAGCTAAGATATAAAATAGTGAGGTCCAGATAAGCATTGCTATTATGGAATAGGGAATAGTTCAAGTACTCAACCAAGCATTAATTATCTTATGCAACAAAAGAATTTATTATGCAAATTGTGCTTAAGTTTTCTTCTCTAATTATTACTTGAAATGATGGACAGAAGCATAAAACTACAGAAGCATAAGTCATATACCATAGAATGATCTGCTACAACAAGATGATGTTGAATTTCTACGCACATAAGCCACATAATTTGACAGCTTTTTCTAACCTATGGTCCATCATCGAATTGACCAGTCCACCCCAAAAGCAATGTCAGTCAAAAGAAAGTTAAAGATAAAATTAGAAACTAAAAAATATAGTTGTGACATCAAGAAAAAGACTGCAAAAAGCACTGTCAGATTCAGCACAACAAGAATAAAGGATTATGCAAAAATATTATAATTCAAGAGCGTGTTAACTGCATTATACGCCCTCTTCACAAATACAAACTATGATAAAGAAGAATCTCAAGGAATTTAGGCAAAGTCCAAACAGAGATGAACTTTATATTATCTTAGATTGGAAGAAAACTTGTGGTAGTACAAGGAACGTAACAATATGACCAAACACATCGAGATGTCAAAGCAAGATAATAATTTAGCTAATTTTACCACTTTCATAGATGTTTGAAGGCTTAACAATCACCTTCAACAAAGACCACTACCTCAGTCTTAGTTTCAAGCTCGTGTAAGTAGAAAAAGAAATGTAAAGGAATAAAAGGGCAAGAAGATTAAGAAAATGGGTATACCTTCAAGAAGGCCATAGTCGGAGATAAAGCCAATTGCAAACCTAACAAAATGAAAATATAACGATTGAATTAGCAGTTGCTACAGGAAGCCAGCGGAGTTACATGCAAATGAAAATATTACAAGTAAATTACATCACGGTGAAAGCTATTCAACCTTTTATCTAACTTAGTTAAGAAAAGATTTGGAGAAATTTCACGACCCAAAATCTACAAGGTCGTGATGACGCCGGACACCATTGTCAGGCAAACCAATCATTAAATGGTTAAGTTAAATTTCATGTCTTAGCATTTTTGAAATCATTACTTTTCACTTTAACACGACAACTAAATAAAATCCATTAAGTAAAAACAACTGTCCAATACTCCATTATGATAAAATACACCCCAAACACATCCCAAAACCCGGTGACACAAGTACATGAACAAATTCTAAGAATTTCACAAATACTACGAGCTTGTCCAAAATACAAATTGGACAAGGGATTAAACATGAATATAAATACATAGAGGAAGACTCTGTCGACTGCGGGTCGTCTCCGAATGATGCAGCTCGTCTAAGTCTCACAGTCAGTCATATCGCTATGAAGGTACCTGTGCAACAAAACGCACAGCAAGTGTAGCATGAGTACGAATATAACGTGTACTCAATAAGTATCCCGCCTAACCTCAGAGAGGTAGTGACGAGAGGTCGACTTGACACTCACTAAGGACCAACAAAATAATTTAACAAGATATGATATCAGTAATAGGCATACGAGGATGATAAAAACAGTAAAAATTAAAGATAACTGTAATTCAAATAGATACTGAAAGTAAATAAACAATTACTACTTCATTTTCCCTCAAATATCTTAAATAAACAATTACTTCTTCATTTTTCCCCCAAATATCTTAAATAAATAATTATTTCTTCATTTTCCCCCGAATATCTTGTCACTTCAAAATCCATGAAAATCATTAATAATTTAGCATGCGCATACGGGATAAGAACAACCGGCCTGAGCCATCATAAAAATCATATTTGTGCACTGCCGAGGGTCGAACGGCCCGAACCATAATATATCTTTCAATCTCGCCGTGGCGTACGGGCCGCTCCCATGAGAGTGGGGGAACTAACACTCCGCTCGCGGAATGTAAATCGCGAAGCGGTCACATGCAGTCATGCACAATCAACAGTCCACCCTAACTTCATCGGGAAAACAAATACTCAAGTAAATAACAAATTTCTCTTTTAAAAGTCACAAAAATAGTTTTTAAAACTTTTTCTCGAAATTCATTTGCCAAGTTTAATAATATTCAATACTATAACCTTATCAGAAATAAAATTATCCACGGAAGAGTCAATTCTCTTTCTAAATGATTAAGAAAGGTACACTCTAGCCTTCTTAGGAAATAAATTACAAATTCAATAGCATTATCAGTCCAATATTATTGGTAGGATCACATGTACAACACGTAAGGCATGCTAGTGGGTCCTAGACTACCCGGACATAAGCATAATAGTAGCTACGCACGGACACTCGTCACTTCGTGCGTACGTATCCCCCACAAATAGCAGCACATATTTAATTATTTCACCTATGGGACATTTCCCCCTCACAAGGTTAGAAAGGAGACTTACCTCGCTCCGAAATTCCATGACCCGCTTCCAAGCCCTTCCGACGACTCCAATGGACGCACGACGCCCCAAAACTATCCAAATAACGATAAACCAATGAAAATATACCCTAATATTTATTAACAATTCAGATTATATAAACTGCCATCTCTGTTAAGGAATTGGCCAAAATGCCCTCGGGCCCACGTGCCCGGATTCTGAAATTTCTCGAAGATATACTCTACCCATAGAATTACTAGCTCAAATATACAATTTACTCTAATTTTCATGCTCAAATTCGTGGCTAGAATCTAAATTACTAAGTTTCTAGGTTTTCTTCAAAATTTCCAATTTCTCACAATTCCCATACTCAAATCCGTACCTAGCCCATGCATTTAACTTAAAAATGAGTTGGAATGACTTAGCTAGTAATGCATGATGAAAATCTCTTCTTGAAGCTTCTCAAAATCGCCCACACCAAAATGAAATAATGAAGAAATGGCCAAAAATCCCGTTTTAAAACATTCTACCTAGGCCTCATTTCCGCACCTGCGATTCCACCTTCGCACCTGCGCTCCTGCAGGTGTGCCCAAACTCCCGCACCTGCGGCTTCCTCAGCTCCAGCCTGGATCCGCACCTGCACCCCATTGTCTGCATCCACGCCTTCGCAGGTGCGGAAAAATGCATCGCACCTGTGTTCCCAGCCATACCAACAAAATCTCTCACCTGCGACGCCAAAGCTGCACCTGCGGCTCCGCACCTGAGGCCAAAGCCTCGCAGGTGCGGTCACACCAGATGACAGCAATCTTAGAACTTCTTTAAACTCCAAACTTGATCCGTTAACCACCCGGAATCCACCTGAGGCCCCCCGGGACCACGTCCAATTACACTAACCTGTTCCAAGCTCAAGGCCTCAAATCACATCAAACAACGCCGAAATCACGAATCGTACTAAAATTCAATCTTTATGAACTTGGAATTTCAAACTTCCACATCCGATGTCGAACCCTATCAAATCACGTCAGATTGACCTCAAATTTTGCACACAAGTCATATTCGACATTACGGACCTGCTCCAACTTCCGGAATAACATTCCGACCCCGATATCAAAATTTCCACTTCCGGTCGGATTTCTTATAAAAACCTTCAAATTTATATCTTTAGCCACATGACTTCAAAATAACATACAGACATCTGAATTTACTTCTGATCACGCTCCCAACTCCAGAATCACCATACAGAGCTCGGAATCCCAAACGGGCATCAATAACACTGAAATGTGCTTCAAGCCAAACTTAGGAAATTTTCTTCAAAATGCTGACTTCCACAATATACGTCGAAACGCTCCTGGGTTATCCAAAGCCCGATCCGGACATACGCCCAAGCCCGAAATCATCATACGAACCTGCAGGAACCTTCAAATCCCGATTAAGAGGTCGTTTACTCAAAATTCCAATCTTAGTCAATTTCTCCAACTTAAGGCTTCTGAAATGAGAGTTTCCTTTTCAATTTGACTCCGAACTTCCCGAAATTCAAATCCGACCACGCCCACGGGTCATAATACCTGAAATGGAGCTGCTCAGGACCTTAAACCGCTGAACAACGCACTAGAGCTCAAAACGACCGGTCGGGTCGTTACATTCTCCCGCACTTAAACAAACGTTCGTCCTCGAACGTGCTAAGAACTGCTCTGGAGTTATCTGAAATCACTGTTTAACACCTCGATCACCTTCCCGTGCTACCACAACCCAGTTGAGTACATTAGGTTGATCAAATCTGAAGATTTCTTATTTTATCCATAAAATAATCTCAGAATCCAGTTCTAACACCCGAAATTTCTCTGCCAGGCCTAGTTCTATTATATAAACACCGTATCAACTACCACACGATATACCAGAACATGACTGCATACACTTGCTGAATTAGCACAATGCACTGCATAATTCATCATCTGACCACAATGATACTCCCTGAACCTTAATAGCCAAAATTCCACGAATCTGATGCTCCCAATGCACCTCATGCTATATATATACATCCTTCTATAATGCTGGCGATACCACCACAATAGAGGAGATGTGTAGAAATTCATAACCAAATGCAGAGTTAACAAATCATTGAATATCTCCTCTTGAAAAATTCATCACCTCATTACAAACCAATAAGGGTAATTGTCCTTTAATGTATTTCACATAATCTTATCGCACTGATCTTTGATCCAATAACCTTATCTCACCCAGTATGAACTGCTCAGTCAAAAAATCACCCCAAACATGACCAACAGTCTCCAATGACACCACAACGTGCCAATAGGCCATAAATCGAACATGATACATAAAGAAATGACTAAGGAAAAGACTACTCAACTCACGCAACTTATTATGAACTCTTCTCGGAAAAGAGAAAGTAAAACACAAGAAAACTAAATAGGAACCTTACTCATCATCACACTGCCGCGACGTGCAACCCGACCCAATTAACATACCCGTGGAGACGTGCCACCCGATCCACACATTAAATTTACATAAGAAGATACACACCGAGCTAAATTTCTCATTATCACAAAAATATCGAACATCAGTCACAAGAATGCTAAGTGCATAATACCATCATGGGGAGACTGATAAATCCATATGCTACAAAACTTAAGCACAACTGAGGTGCGATGTCTATATATACTATAAATCTCAAGAGCCCTTTTGCTCACATAGCATCATTACTACGCTGAATCTTAACACGTAGGAATTATCAAGTCGTTTCACAACTCGCACGACACAACCATAATATCACATGAATTTGACGAAGACGGAATAACACCTGATATTACAACACCCCTCCTTGAGGAGCGCCATACAGAAACGAGCACATCTGACTTGAATGAAGCCCATAATCTTGTTTAAATCCATTCATACACTTCAGGCCGATTATGCTCGCAATGAACTAGGCTGATAGCCTTACCTGGGTCAAAAATAACCTACTTCCTCTCATAACACACAAGAAAAACCATCATAGCCAGGACAACACCCTACAATCCACAACCGGCTGGATCGAACGCCTTCCTGGCATAATTTTCAAACAAGCACTATTGCACTTCCTTACGCTTGGTCTAAATGTCAATCAATCAGGTGACTACCTGTCACACTTATACCATCTTCCCCTGGTCACGCTCCCATGACCTTCCACACAAGGTAGCAAGTCTGCACAACCACCACTCGCCATACTAACGCTGTAAATCAAATCAAGAACCCATAACTAGATTGCAAAGCCTCTTTCACCGAATATCGATCTCAGGTGACACTGGAGATAACACCAGCTTACTCTGAACTTTCAAATCTCTTTTCTTGCTCGCCTGAGCTCATGACATCCTTTCCAACACCGAACCGCAATGTTGATCCTTACTTTCAATTACATACTGCTTACTGCACCTAACATGCCAATATGAGATTTGCGCAAGAATTCCATCATAACTCCTGAACCCCTAATAGGGGAAACACCTCATCATATAGAAACCTCTTACTTACCTCAATTCAAAATAACAATAACAACACTCAAGTGAATTCTCACGATCACCTAACATGAAAATCCTTAAGTAGTGGTCTGAACCACCATAAACCTTCCGGGAATCGCCTACACTTGACAGGCCATAGCACTCGAATGCTCCCAAATCAAATCTGTTATGGCTGCCGTCAAACCTCGCACACACTGGCCCAAACCACATGCACAATTTATTCACACTGACGAAATTGATCACTGCCGTACATGTGCCATTTCAACCATGGATAATTAATCTATCTTATTTTAATCATCTTTAATTGCCTAAGGAATAATAGTAACTTCCTTCAACACATAGCAACTCAACCCTCACAATCCCGAGTGACCTTGATTCACGAGACCATGCTGCCTAAATCCCACAACCCGTCTCATGCCCTCTTGATAATCTTTCTAAAACCCGGAGTTTATTTCTCTCACTCCTTCAATACTATCCTACATGCTGAAATTAACATAGAACACACCAATTATTTTCCCTTTCTAAGGAATTATACTGCAAAAGCTCGACTCTTAGTCATACTGCTGCCTGAAACCCTTAAACGGCGCACTCTTAACTTTAAAATTTATTAGGACCACTATTGAGAGTCACTCCCTCTGACTGGCCCCGAATAATATCAACTCCAAGGCTCTTCTAGCACATGAACATCCTCTCAATGAAGTACATGACTGAGTCACTATCCTTACAACTCACCTATGCCTTAAGCATAAATTCTGAATCTTTCAAAGCCTAACCCTGGTCTGACAGGGCCAAATTTTGCACACATTAATCAAATCCCACGCACGATCACCATTTTACTCATTTCCCCTTAGCTGAAATAACTTGCCAACACGCCGACAATCCTCAACCCCATGATAACACAATCCTACAACCCAACTGCAGGTGGTGGGACTCCCCCATTTAGCCCGAAGCTACTCCTTGCACCACTCCAGACCCTTCTGAGATACTTTATCCTTTATTAACATAATCTTAATTAACCAATCCGACAAATTCTTCCGAATTCCCCTGTCCGCATTCCCTAAATACTAAAATTCTCTAGCATCATTCACACATTCTGCCTCCTACCGAATAACCACTAGAATCCCTCACAGAAACATGCCAACCACACAACCGCTAACCTACTCACAAGAGATAACCCACCTATGGAAGTCACTAACTGAAACCTTCCAATGACGATGTACTGCACACTCTCTACAAAATCAATACCCTATCATGCGCTCTTCTTCCTCTACCATCTTTACTAGTCCGTCCGCTCCTCATGGACGTCTATTAAATGCGCTACAACATTTTCAAATTCACCACCACATTGCATCCTTCTTTATTCCTATCAACTCCTCCCTGTTGTATCTAACCTTCCGCCAAAATAACACATATTTCAACTTAAGCTCGTAGACCCAATCACCATCCACTAAAACTCTCAATCTTTCCCTCAAGATAGGCAGCTGTCTTACAACTGAACTCCGATTCTACGCCGGCACTCTCCCATTTGTTAAACTCATTCCTTTAAACAACTACCTGACTTCCGTTCCTTACACCTGGCCTTTTAGAAAGGGAACCACCGCCTAGCACTTCTCACATGTATTCCTTCATAATATGCTGTCCAATTCAATATCATTCTCTGCAGCTCTTACACCAGCAGATCACCACGACTTCAAACTCTCCGAGGATCATCTTTCTCGAGTTGCCTTCATTAGAAATAACTATTCAGTCCTGTACCAGCACGCGCCACGATCTCTAACAACCGATTCTTCAATACTACTTCACAACACTTTGACCCAATGCAACCGAAGAAACCATAGCACTGACAGACTTAACACATTTCATTCGATCAATGACAACGATATCACATCAGAAGTGAATATCCCACCTCACATGAAGACACCAAGTCCTACTGCTTTATCAATCCAAAAGCTGGCCATTTATAGTCCAAATGCCTTTCCTCCGCCGGAACAAAAATACTGAAATCTCGAATTCACCCTCTGAGGAGACCTCCCTTCAAGCCATTCATCACCCCCAACCTACGGGCAAGCATTATACCATCATATCAACACCGCGCGATAACCAACCGTAAGCACCTTAACAACCTGAGCATATCCTCAAAGTTCCCAGAATCACAGCTACTGGCTGCAACAACATATTACTTCTCCGCATAACAACGACAATAGCCTCAATCAACTTCGCCGGGGGAAACATCCCGCACCACATCGCTAGTATCATTAAAATTCCTCAAATTCCCGATGCATAGCAAGCGCTTCATGACGTATAATATTGAGTAGAAAGAAACGTAGGCATAAGCCTCAGAGGAATCAAATCGCACGATGAGGAATCAAGAAGGGAAGTACTCCTAACAGCCCTGTAGCCTCTCGAGGATAAGTACAGACTCTCCGTACCGATCCGCAAACTAGACTTTCTCATGACTCGTGAAACCTAAGGGAACCTAGAGCTCTGATACCAAGTTGTCACGACCCAAAACCCATAAGGTCGTGATAGAGTCGGACACCACTGTCAGGCAAGCCAATCATTAAATGGTTAATTAAATTTCCTGTCTTAGCATTTTTGAAAACATTACTTTTCACTTTAACACGTAAAAACTAAATAAAATTAATTAAGTAAAAACAACAGTCCAATACTCCATTATGATGAAATATACCCCAAACACATCCCAGAACCCGGTGACACAAGTACATGAGAAAATTCTAAGAATTTCACAAATACTACGAGCTTGTCCGAAATACAAATTGGACAAGGGATTAAAGATGAATATAAATACATAGAGCAAGACTCTACCGATTGCGGGTCGTCTCCGAATGATGCAGCTCGTCTAAGTCTCCAAGTCAGCCATATCTCTATGAAGGTACCTGTGCAACAAAATGCACAACAAGTGTAGCATGAGTACGAAAACAATGTGTACTCAGTAAGTATACCGCCTAACCTCATAGAGGTAGTGACAAGAGGTGGACTTGACACTCACTAAGGTCCAACAGAATAATTTAACAAGATATGATATCAGTAATAGGCATACGAGGATGATAAAAAGAGTAAACATTAAAGATAATTTTAATTCAAATAAATGCTGAAAGTAAATAAACAATTACTACTTCATTTTTCCCCAAATACCTTAAATAAACAATTATTTCTTCATTTTCCCCCAAATATCTCAAATAAACAATTATTTATTCATTTCCCCCCAAATATCTTGTCACTTCAAAATCCATGAAAATCATTAACATTTTAGCATGTGCATACATGATAAGGACAATCGGCCTGAGCCATCATAATGATCATATATGTGCATTGCCGAGGGTCGAACGGCCCGAACCATAATATATCTTTCAATCTCGTTGTGGCATACGGTCTGCTCCCATGAGAGTGCGGAAAGTAACACTCCGCTAGCAGAATGTAAATTGCGAAGCGGTCACATGCAGTCATGCACGATCAACAGTCCGCCCCGACTTCATCGGGAAAACAAATACTCAAGTAAATGATAAATTTCTCTTTTAAAAGTCACAAAAATAGTATTTAAAACTTTTTCTAGAAATTCATTTGCCAAGTTTAATAATATTCAATAATATAACCTTATCAGGAATACAATTATCCACGGAGGAGTCAATTCTCTTTCTAAATGATTTAGAAAGGTACACTCTAGCCTTATTGAAAAATAAATTACAAATTCAATAGCATTATCAGTCTAATATTATTGGCAGGATCACATGTACAACAAGTAAGGCAGGCTAGTGGGTCCTAGACTACCCGAACATAAGCATAATAGTAGCTACACACGGACCCTCGTCCCTTCGTGCGTACGTAGCCCCCCCAAATAGCAGCACATATTTAATTAGTTCACCTACGGGGACATTTATCCCTCACAAGGTTAGAAAGGAGACTTACCTCGCTCCAAAATTTCATAACCGGCTTCCAAGCCCTTCCGACGACTCCAATGGACGCACGACGCCCCAAAACTATCCAAATAACGACAAACCAATCAAAATATACTCTAATATTTGTTAACAATTCATATTATATAAACTCCCATCTCCGCTTAAAGAATTGACCAAAATTCCCTCTGGCCCACGTGCCCGGATTCCAAAATTTCTCGAAGATATACTCTACCCATAGACATACTAGCTCAAATATACATTTTACTCTAATTTTGATGCTCAAATTCGTGGCTAGAATCCAAATTACTTAATTTGTAGGTTTTCTTCAAAATTTTCAATTTCTCACACTTCCCATACTCAAATCCGTACCTAGCCCATGCATTTGACTTAAAAATGAGTTGGAATAACTTACCTAGTAATGCATGATGAAAATCCCTTCTTGAAGCTCCTCAAAATCGCCCACACCAAAATAAAATAATGAAGAAATGGCCAAAAATCCTGTTTTAAAACATTCTACCCAGGCCTCATTTCCGCACCTGCGATCCCACCTTCGCACCTGTGCTTCCGCAGGTGCGCCCAAATTCCCGCACCTGCGGCTTCCTCAGCTCTAGCCCGGATCAGCACCTGCGCCCCATTGTCCGCATCTGCGCCTTCGCAGGTGCGGAAAAATGCATCGCACCTGCTCTCCCAGCCATGCCAGCAAAATCTCGCACCTGCGGTGCCAAAGATGAACCTCCGGCTCCGCACCTGCGGCCAAAGCCTCGCAGGTGCGGTCACACCAGATGACAACAATCTCAGCACTTCTTTAAACTCCAAACTTGATCCGTTAACCACCCGGAATCCACCCGAGGATCCCGGGACCACGTCCAATTACACCAACCTGTTCTAAAACATAATGCGGACTTGCTGGAGGCCTCAAATCACATCAAACAACGCCGAAATAATGAATCGCACTAAAATTCAAACTTTATGAACTTGGAATTTATAACTTCCACATCCGATGCTGAACCCTATCAAATAACGTCCGATTGACCTCAAATTTTGCACACAAGTCATAGTCGACATTACGGACCTGCTCCAACTTCCGGAATCACATTTCGACCCTAGTATCAAAATTTCCACTTCCGGGCGGATTTCTCAAAAAAACCTTCAAATTCCTATCTTTAGCCACATGACTTCAAAATAACCTACGGACATTCGAATTCACTTCCGATCGCGCTCCCAACTCCAGAATCACCATATGGAGCTATTCCGAGGCTCGGAATCCCAAACGGATATCAATAACACTGAAATGCGCTTCAAGCCAAACTTTGGAAATTTTCTTCAAAATGCTGACTTCCACAATATACGTCGAAACGCTTTCGGGTTATCCAAAGCCCGATCCGGACATACTCTCAAGCCCGAAATCATCATGCGAACCTGCATGAACCTTCAAATCCCGATTCAAAGGTCGTTTACTCAAAATTCCAATCTTAGTCAATTTCTCCAACTTAAGGCTTCTAGAATGAGAGTTTCCTTTCTAATTTGACTCCGAACTTCCCGAAATTCAACTCCGACCACGCCCACGGGTCATAATACCTGAAATGGAGCTGCTCAAGACCTTAAACCGCTGAACGACGCGCTAGAGCTCAAAATGACCGGTCGGGTCGTTACAAGAAAGGGAACCTTTTTCGACAACTAATTCACTTCCCTGCCTCCACAAATGCACTCATAAATTTAAGAGATTGCTATTAAGATCAAAACCATAGTTTTAAAAAGTTCACTCCACAAATTCCAAGAAAACAGTTTAAGATCGAAATCATTTCAAGGGACGCAATCTTCAAATTCTATTAAATCATTACAATTAAACATGATGTAAGAAATTTAAAAACAAGATCAAAAGGTCATTTTCGCTTTCAAAAAATATATTTTGTTCTTCACAATAAAAATAGATAAAGAGGGACCTCCAATAGTTAAATATTTTCTATTCTTCTACAGGATAAAACATCAATTACCAACAGCATTGAGAAAACAATCTCCAGAAATATTATATAGTTCTTCATAATACAAATAGTTTTGGCCTCAATCCCAAAAAAGTGCATTACATCAACTATGTCTAACACTTGGCCGATGAAACAGCTAAACTGGTCAACCTGCTGCAATAACTTACTTTCATCCATTCAAATTGCTACAAGATACTAGCATTGGTATTTGCTCTTTATCAAGTAACATGTAATTAAAACACATGTCACGATAGGTCTAAACCTTGGAGCATAGACAACACAAAGGTACAAACAAATGAAAATAAAGAAGTATTTAATATTGAACAATACCAAAGTATTACAACGAACAAAAGCATTATGTATGTTTTTAATTCAAATTTCCGTTTCTTGAACTTTTCTAGTCACAACAGATTGACACCATGTAATCAATACTAGAAATACATTGAAGGAAAGAGCCAAAATATGATTACAGTTTGATTATTGTTCACTAAGTATTACAAGGTATACAATATTTAAGTGTGTATATATACACACACTCAAGTTGTTTTTTTAATAATAACCGGATATCAGCTAGAAGTCATTTAGCTTGTTACAAGTAGGTCAAAAGTTCTCATTCATTGGTGGAATATCACAAGCAATATTTTTGTTACCAAATGTTCTTAGCATATTATAAGCAGAAGTAGATAAAGTTTTTTCAAAAAGGTAGACTCCATCTTGTTCCGCAGTCAGTTGTAACTTCACAAAAAGAGGTGGAGTTGCATGGAGCTTTGGCATGTCGTAACAGAATTGCTTAAAGTTTTTCCTGGTGACTTCCTTAGCTAGTAAATGCGTCACTTGGTTGCCTTCACGGAAGTTATGTTGAAGCAGTAGGTCCTTCCGCTGGTGCATTAATGATCTGCATGCATAAATAATGTTAGAAAGCACTATATAGTCATGCTCTATTGCATTGATGGCCTCTGTTGAATCTGTTTCCAGCTCAAGTGGGAAAAGGTTGAATTTTACGACAACTTGGAGCCCCTCGTATATTGCCTGCAAGTCAACATGTAGGGGAGATATGGGAGTAGTTTTTTTTGAAATTCAATGATCCAACTTCCTGTGTGATCTCTGAACACTCCTCTTATTCTTGAATGTTTTTCACATTTTTTGAGTGCTCCATCTGTATTAAGCTTATACCAATTTTGTCTTGGTGCATGACAGCTTATCTTGATCGATATTTTGTGTTGGAGTGATTCTCTTGAGGAATTTAGAAGGAGGAATTCCTGGGCCTGCCCCATTATATTTTTTAGAATGGGTGGGAAATTTGTATTATTCGAGTTATTCTTATTCCTGGAAATCCAGATACCCTATAATATGAAAGGGAGTATGTCAGCCCATACAACATTAGTCGATTTTAATGAAGGATTTAAATCCCTTAAATTGATAATCCAATGATTATTACCAACAATATTGTTGGTGTTGATGTAAGAGATTTCCAAATACCTCTGACATTAGGGCATTTTAAAAAAATATGGGTAATGCTTTCCACATCATTTCGGCAGATAGTGCATAGAGGATCAATATTTAGTCCTATGTGATAGAAGTATTGGCGACATGGGATTCTATTATGGAGACACTGAATTTTATTTTATTAGGGAATTGTAACATCCATATCCAGTTGAAGTCCAGTTCCACCAGGGGAGAATTATTTATCAGTTGATAGCTTGTTTTAGTTGTGAAGACCCCATTGTTGTTTAAACTCTATACTGGTTTGTCATTATTACTTTGTTTGAGGGGTTGCGGGATGATATTTATATTATTAATAATGAAAGTTGGCAATTCGAAAGAAATTTTGGTTAAGTTCTAAATACCATTATGAAGGATATTTTTAACCTTAAGATTGTTTTCATTTTTTTAGAGGGGTCTCTCGATACAGTTTCTCAATTTAGGATAGTTCGGAATCGAACGAGTGTCCCATATGTTAAGATCTGAGTTTTGGCTTGGAACCCGGAGAATATCTTTAGAGCATGTAGCCCCTCCTTTGAGAATGCTTTTCCAAACGAACAAGGGATTCTTGGTTTTTTATCCATATTTTTTTATGAGCATATTTTCCCATGGGCCATGGGATTCCATATTAGACCACTTAGAAGCGCAATATTCTTAGAATTAGCATTTTTTATGCCAAGTCCCCCTAATTGTTTAAGCATTGTAACAATATTCTAATTAATGAGATGAAGCTTTTTCTTGTCATTAGTAGTTCTCCAGATGAAGTTTCTCTGTTTTTGATCAATTTGTTTTTTAATTTTGATGGGAAGAATAATGTATTGTATTATATGATTAAGGATAGAGTTTAATGTTGCTGAGGCTAACGTTGCTCTGCCGGCTATGTTTAAAAACTTTTTTTTATAAGTTGATAATCTATCACGCATTTTTTCTATAATGAATTGATAATCAGAAGCTTTAGGGTTTCTATCTAGAATAGTAAATCCTAGGTATTTCCCAAAAGAGTGGTTAATCTTGATGTTGAATCCCTTTGCAATATTATTGACACTATCAAGAGGACAACTTTTGGAAAAGAAGATTTTTGATTTTTGAAAATGGATGGCTTGTCCAGATAGATTACAAAATAATTTTAGGCACTTGTCAATAGTATTGAAATGTTTTAAATTTGCCCTTGCCATTAGAGTAAAATCATCAGCGAAGAATAAATGAGAAATGCCTAAGTCCTTGTTACTTAGGTGGTTGGGATCCCACAAACAGGTATCCACTTGGTTGAGGATAAGTCGTGAGAGTATTTCCATACACGTGATAAATATATAAGGCGATAGAGGGCATCCTTGACTAATACCTCTACTGGGGCTAAATAATTTTGTGGTAGCCCCGTTAACTAAGATTGCAATTTTTCTAGTGCATATGCAGCTCAGAATTAGGCGAGTTATTTTTGGAGAAAATTTAAAAAATTTGAGAGTACGATAGATGAAGGATTATTCTAGCCTACCAAATGCTCTTTCAAGGTCCAGTTTTAAGATTATATTAGCTTTTTTGCCATTCATTTTTGTGAATTGGGTAAACATTTCCTGGATTATCACAGCATTGTCACAAGCCTGTCTTCATTTAATAAATCTAGATTGAAACGGGCTATCACAAGCCTGTCTTCATTTAATAAAGCTAGATTGAAACGGGCTAATGATTTGGTTAAGGAATAGATGTAACCCATTTTCAATGATCTTAGTAATAATTTTGTAAGTAGTGTTACAGAGGCCAATTGGTCGAAAAATTTTCATGTTATTGACATTAGGTATTTTTAGAATTAGGCAGATGTATGTGTTGTTAATTCCGGGGGTAGTGTTTGGGTATAAAATACTTGTAAGCAAAGATCGATAACTGAGCGACCTAAAATGTCCCAATATTTTTGGTAAAAAAAAAGATGTATACCATCGGGACCTGGTGCTTTAAAAGGTTTGAAGGAGAATAAGGCATTGATTACCCCCGTGGGAAGTAATTATTTGTCTAAAATTGAGAGGTCTATATTATTGAAAGTCGTAGGATCTCTTTTAATACTAGACCAATCAGTTGTAGTATGGTCTGTGTTGAACATATTTTGGAAGTATTGAGATGTATGTTGTAAGATTTCCACTGGTTCATTAATCCAATTGCCTCTATTATCTTTAAAGAAATTAATTTTGTTTCTACGATTGTTATTGGAAGCCGTGGAAAAATTTGGTGTTGACATCAACCTCTTAGATCCATGAAATTCTTGCCCTAGGTTTCCAATAATCATCATCCATCCTAAGGTTATTGTTATAGTCTTTTGGTATCATATATTCTAGGTCATGAAGAAATGGACTGGTGGAGTAGTTCTTCAAATTTTGAATCTCATTAAGTCTTGCTAGAATTTTTTTTTTTTTTTTTTCTGAATATTTCACCAAAATGCCTATCTTTCCATTCCCTAACATTACTAAGAAAAAAAATTAGTAGATCCTTGAGAATAATTAGAATCCTTCCGGCTATTCTTCACGAGATTGATGAATCAAGATGCCTACACCAATATATTTCTAGTCTAAAAGGTTTTGGTAAAGCGCAATTTATTTTGGGAATTATTTCTATTAAAAGAGCATTATGGTCCGAATGGATTTTAGGTAGGTGAGTGACAGTAGCCTTAGGAAAAAGGATAGTCCATTCCTTATTTGCAAATACTTTATCTAGACCATGTGAATTTACTTCTCTTAAATACTAAGTCTATAAGATTGCATTTGTTAATATAGTCACAGATTATTTTAGACCGTCTATTATTAAAAAGGCCATCTTGTGTTTTAGTATCCAATCCGGTGTTCTGAGGCTTCAAAACTTTATTTTATTCCTCCTCGATTTGCATGCACAGTCCAGACGCATATCCGGAAAGCCCTTATGTGGAAATTTGAGAAAAAGAATAATTTTAGCCTGTAAAAGTTGATTTTAGTTGACTTTGGTCAACGTTTTTAGTAAACGGACCTGGACCCATGTTCTGACGGTCCCGGTGGGTCCGTAATAAAATATGGGACCTGGGCGCGTGCCCGAAATCGAATTCTGAGGCCCCTAACTCGAGAAATGATGTTTTGATGAAAAATTGTAAAACTAAAATTCTAAGGATTTAAAGAAATTGATTAATGTTTGATCTCGTTGTTATCGGGCTCATATTTTGGTTCCGGAACCCGTACAAGTTTAATATAATATTTAAGTCATGTCTGTGAAATTTGGTAGAAATTAGAGTTGATTTGACGTGATTCGAACGTCATTGAGAAGATAGTAATTTTGAAATGTTCTTGAGAAATTCATGAGTTTTGATGCTAAATCCATAGTTTTAGGTGTTATTTTGGCGATTTGATCGCACGAGCAAGTCCGTATGATATTTTTAGACTTGTGTGCCTATTTGGTTTAGCGCCCCGAGGGCTCGGGTGAGTTTCAGATTGGTTTCGAAATGATTTTTTTTAATTTCTGATTGTTGGTTCTCGTTTCTTCGCATTTGCGATATTCTGGTCGCAAATGCGGCCATCGTATTTACGAAGGGACCTCACATATGCAAAGCCTAGGCGACTGGGTAGTTTTCGCATTTGCGATGAAGCTGGCGAATTCGCGAAAAACCGTTCTTCGCACTTGCGAAGTATTTCATCGCAAATGTGACTTTAAATGAAATCCCTCATGTTCGTAGTTGCGACAGTTTTTTCGCATTTGCGAGGGTCGCATTTGTAAACCACCTGTCGCAAATGCGACATCCGCAGCCTGTTAAGTCCCAGGGATTCTGAATTTTTACTTCATTTTTCATATGTTGAACCCTAGCTTCGAGGTGAGGCGATTTTGAGAGGGGATTTTCATACCAAAACATTGGGTAAGTATCTTTAATCAATTGCCAACTATATATGACTTATTACAAGTTTTAACATCAAATTCATGGGAAATCTATGGGAAAACTTGGGGATTTTGTCAAAGTTTTGAAAAATGAAAATTTGGATTTTGAGAGTCGAATAGGGCTCGGATTTGAAAACAAAATACATATTTAGACTCGTGAGGCTATGAGTAGTCAAGACCGACCCTTGGACCCGGGTTTTGACCGGGCGGGCCCGGAGTTTGACTTTTTTTGACTTTTTAGGAATTGAATAAAAATCACAACTTTATTAATTGAAATTGTTTTCTTGCATCTTGTAATGCATTCAAGTTATCATAGGCTAGATTGGGTCGAGCGGAGGCAAATTTGTAGAGGAAAAGGCTAAGTTGAGTGTTGAGTTAGTTGAATCGAGGTAAGTGTTTTACCTAACTTTATTGAGGGAATTTTTCCTCCTATTTTCCATTGTTTGCTACATGCGGGGGTGATACATATGTGAGGTGACAAGCATATATATATGTGCCGGGGTTAATCATGCTCGAGGGTTGATGATGTTATATTTGTGTCTTGTAGAATTACGTAACTTCCTTGCTTTGTGCCTCACTTGATTTACAGATATTAAGAACGTAGTATAAGATGTTAGAAATAAAGACCTAGCCTAAGAACTTGATCAAACTGGATAGAATTTTGGGAATACATTGATGTGTCTTGTTCAATCGTATCTATGCGCGATCACTACTACCTTGCTATGGCCAATATTTTGGGATGCTGGACTCTATACTTGTATTTTGCTAATGAATTGTGAAATTTGTGGAAGTACTTAAATTATGTGGCCCTTGAGGGTTCATTGAATCATTGTTGGCTTGTAAAGTAGTAATTGAGAACTTTGATTAGAATATTCGTTGATCACTCTCCTCGATGTTATATATATATATATATATATATATATATATATATATATATATATATATATATATATATACACACTTCATCCCTTGTCATTTTATTGATATTCGCATGCTTGGTAAGGAAGAGTGTAAAGCACGAAGGGTGATGCCGTGCCATTTTATATTCATTATCATGTGACGAAGAGTGTAAATCACGAAGGGTGATTTCGTGCCATATTATTCAGAGTAAAAGCATGACGGGCGATGTCGTGCCATATTATTGATATTAAAAGCATAAAGGGTGATGTCGCGCCATATTATTGAGAGTAAAAGTACGAAGGGTGATGTCGTGCCATATTATTGATAGTAAAATCACGAAGGGTGATGCCGTGCCATATTATTGAGAGTAAAAGCACGAAGGGTAATGTCGTGCCATGTCATTTGTGAGTAAAAGCACGAAGGGTGATGTTGTGCCATTGCATTTATACTTTTATACTTTTGTATCATTGTGAGGTCATAGCACGAAAAGTGTTTCCGTGCAAGTGAGGATGAGAGACATGCATTATGTTATGATATTCTTTTCTTGTATATATCTTCATGTTTTACCTTGAATTGATACTGTCGTATTTATAGTTTTCATGCAACATGTTGTCACTGTTTTATATTTATCCTCTGTCTTAATCGTTGTTGTGTTGCCTATGCCTTCAATTTGTTTAGCTTGTAAATATCATGCCTACTTCCTGCTGTTATGATTGCATCCATGTCATATATGTTTGTTTGCACTTAGGTGCGAGTCTTCTTCCATGTTGGCAATTCACGCTCTATTTTGTTGCATTATAAAGAACATGTAGCCATCTCCCCTTCTATTATTTGTTATACCCAGCTTCATGCCTCCATCATGCTAGTTAGATGAAAATATAACCTTTGTTTCCTAATTTTTTCATTAACTCTATGCTCTCTGCTTAGTCTGTTACTGATGTCCTTCTGTACATTCTTGTTTATTATTACTGCTTACATATTCCCTTCCATGCCATTTCTATTATCGGTATCTCTATCATTTGGTTTGTACTGCTTTACGCATATATGGTGATGATGAGATAAATACACGAACGGTGTTGCCGTGATGTCTTGAGTACTTTGTTCACACTATGAAAGTTTTGAGGTGATTGTTGTGGTTCATGGGCTTTCGTTCTAAGGAAAGGGCCGGTTAAAATGTTAGAAACTGTTGAATTGTGATTCTTTCTGGTACTCTTTTATTGTTTCTGTATAATCGCATTGTGTACTCTATTCAATTATGATGTTGTATAGTTTTATTGCTAGTTTACATTATAGTGTTTATTACTGAGAATTCTTCAACTAAAAGCCTCGTCACTACTTCGACGAGGTTAGTCAAGTTACTTACCAGTACATGGGGTCGGTTGTACTGATACTGCACTTCTGCACACTTTGTGCAGACTATTGGAGCGGAGCTGCTGAAGAAGTCGGGGGATGACCTTGAAGATGTTCATGTATTCTGGATAGAAGTTGCCACTAGTCCTTGGTAGTTTTAGACCTTATTAATTGTTCATGTAGTTTTTAAACAGAACGTGTATTTATTCATACTAGCTTTATATATTCTAAGTCTTAGAAGCTAATGAGTCGTACTACCAGTTCTTGGGTAAATTTGTAAAAGTTCAGGGGAATCCTAATTTAATTTTTGATAATGTTATTTGGTTGTTCTTTTTATTAATTGGATTACCTAGCGGGTCAAGTTAAGTGCCATAACGACCTGTGATTTTTGGGTCGTGACAAGTTGGTACCAGAGCACTAGATTTATAGGTTCTACGAGTCATGAGCAAGTGTCTAGTAGAGTCATGCGGATCGTTATGATGATGTCCATACCTATCTTCAGGAGGCTACAGGTCATTTAGGAAAATTTTCCCTTTCTTCATTCCTTATCGTGCGGCCTTGTTTCAGTTTGAAACCTATGACTTTGACTCCTCCAAATTGCTCATATCTGGTGCTGTGCACTCAATATTCGCTAGATGCTGGTGATAGATTTCGACGGGCTATGGATGCTTGATTATCATTGCGATGTGTTGTCTAGCCTCAAAAGTGGATGCCGTGTTAAATCTTCTAGTCGTTCAGTTGTGGTATGAGGCGGGTTCATATGTTTGGTTGGTAAGCATAGATTTGGGAAGAGTGACTGGTGGCTAGGCTATTTTGATTAAGGTGAGTTCATGGTGCGGTGTCGATTTGAGTATAATCAGTGGGTCATCTCCTACCTGATGAGTTTGGATCGTGTGTCTCATATGAGGTTTCCATCATGTGGAGTGCATATGTGATCATTTCGGGGAATTTGGGGAAGTTGTTTGACTATTGCAATGATGAGTAAGCGGTTGGCAGAGTCTAAGGGGTGTTTTGTGATCAATATCAAACGAATTTTTGAAGTATTCGGTTAAATATTCGTGTGGGATCGGGGCATGCTGTGAAGATATGGTACCTTGGGGTGCCGATGAGGTGATCTATGGCTTCGAGCTAAGTGGTTGAGTCTGATAATGACGATCAGATTTAAGGGTCATGGACCGTATCGGTTCGCGGACCGAGATATTTCTTGGTTATTTCTCTGGATGGCCATATGCTGGTGAATCACGGGTTGCTCGATGCGTATTTGTTGTGTATTGGAGACCAGAGTGAGATGAGTAGTTATGGAGATGGTTCTGGAGAGTTCCGAGTCTTATGTAGCCTTTAAGGATTTTTGAATTTGCTTGCGGGCGGGCATGAAAATGGTAATTGGATATGCGATATTTCCTTATTAAGAAGAGTCTTCATATCAATGTTGAAGTGATGCAAGAAATTGTTTCAAAATCCCAAGAAGATCCCTCAGGGCGGTCATATCGGATTGAGTTACTTTTGGGTTGGCAGTCTGTGTGACTCGGTTGAGTTAGAGGCGATTGGTTCGGATTACTTGATAATGTGTCACTGAGTTCCGAGGAGCTTATCATGGTTATGACCATGGTCGGAGTTTATGTTTTCTACATGTATAAGATCTATATTGCTTATGGTTCAGAGTTGATTGTGAGACTTTCGTAGTGTTGCAAATTGGCATGTTAGAAGAGATGCGCCACGTGGGGTTGAAAAGATACATGTACAAGGTTGCAGTTAGTTTTGAAGGGAAGAATATGAGTTCTTGATGGTACGGACGATTTCCAGTGTTTAAGGTTTTGGCTGGCACTATGTGTTTTCACTAGAGCGCCCGTTGGCAGATACATCGTGGTTTAATTTGTTCGTGCATTACCGAAAGATAATGTAATATGAGTTATGTATCAGCCATCTGAGTAGAGGAGTTCAAAATTTGGAAGGAAGATTCTTGTATTCGTGAGGTTCAGAGACTGGATGTTTCCATTGGCAGGCTATTCCTTGATTACGAGTTGTAAAAGAGTGTAGAAAATTGGGTGATTAATGGTGGGTTTTATGGAAAGGTTGCTATAGATTTTTATTAAATATTTGACGATGATAGGAATTTAGTTTGGGGTTATTTTGAGCCCAGTGAGGGTATGTATTCTGTATCAGGTTAGATTTTCTTGCTCTTGCGCAATTGATTCCCCATGTATATCATCGGGCGGGGTGAATGTTATTCGCGCCTCAGTTTATGTTTTATGTTTCTCTCTTATACTATGACGAGCTGTAATGGTTACATGATTCTTTGCATGCATATTTTGAGTCAGTTTAGGACTCATGGCATTATGGGCGAGACGACCTTTGTTATGTTGATTTTCTCATTGCACAATAGTTGGGCTTGTCTTTCTCAGTATTGTTTGTTCCTAATAATTTTAACACAGTTATATTTTTGTGCACTCGGTTGTGCTTGATATTGACGAACACGTGATCAGTGAGCCCGAGTATTACGGCTCGATGTGCAACTTATATGGATTGATATGATGGGATCGGGTTGCACACCGCAACGGTACAGTGATGAAATGTGGCTCCTTATTTCTATTTCGTGTATTTTTCTTTCACCTTGTTGAGAATGGTTCTTAGTGAAATGCTAAAATTTCCTTGCCTGCTTAACTTGCTTAGTAGTTTTCTTATTGTTATCTGTCATGGCTGAATTATTACTTGGTAGTGTACGGAACCGGGTTGTGAGGGGCTCCATATGATTATTGTTGATGCTGGTTAGTGTGGTTTCTTGTGTTGGTTGAGATGATGTTTCTAGACTGAGATTTGCAATGTTGTATTGGACGAGGAATGTTTGGAAGAATAGCACTATGATTGGTTGAGGATTTGGGAAATGGCCTTGGTCGGGCAAGTGAGTTTCTTAGTTTATTGACCAGATGAGTGGTTGAGTGGTTATGCGCGTTTCTTTTATCACTACAGGGGTATGAAGGTTTTTGGAAATAGGTTCTAATCAATATGACGTTTGCTATCGGTACAAAAATTGTTTTTTGGCAGTAATGGTGGTCAACAGTTTCTACCGTGAGTATTGAAGTGATGGGGTACGTTGTGTGATTACATGTTGGGTTATGATCATGATTTGATATAGCTAGTTCAAACTTGGGCAATATGTAGGTGTGGGGTTTCGGTCTTGCAATGAATTCTAAATGATAGAGATTGGGTTCTAAGGTTTACGGACTAAGGTTGAAACAGGGATCTCTAATGGTGATGTGTTGGTGGGTTTATGTGGATCAGGGTGACATGGGATCATCCCGGGTTGTGCTTAGTGAGATTACACCGTGATTTAGTAGCTTTGGGAAGACACATGACACGTTCGAGGACGAACGTGTGTTTAAGTGGTGGAGAATGTGATGACCCAAAAGGTCATCTTGCGTTTTAGAACCCAATCTAGTGTTCCGAGGCTTCAAAACCTCATTTTATTCCTCCTCGATTTGCATGCGTAGTCCGGGGCGCGTATCTGGAAAGCCCTTGTGTGGAAATTTGAGCCTTTAAAAGTTTATTTTAGTTGACTTTGGTCAACTTTTTGAGTAAGCGAACTTGGACCCTGTTCCAACGGTCCCGCTGGGTCCGTAATAAAACATGGGACTTGGGCACGTGCCCGGAATAGACGAGGTCCCTAACTTGAGAAATGAATTTTTGATGAAATATTGTAAGACTAAAATTATAAGGATTTAATGAAATTGATGTTTGATCTCGTTGGTATCGGGCCCGCATTTTGGGTCGGGAGCTCGGTATAGGTTTAATATTATATTTAAGTCATGTCTGTGAAATTTGGTAGAAACCGGAGTTGATTTGACGTGATTCAGACCTCCGGTTGAGATGATAGTAATTTTGAAATGTTCTTGAGAAATTCATGAGTTTTGGTGCTAAATCCGTAGTTTTAGGTGTTATTTTGGAAATTTGATCGCACGAGCAAGTCCATATGATATTTTTAGACATGTGTGTATATTTGGTTTAGGGCCCCGAGGGCTCGGGTGAGTTTCGGATTGGTTTATTGAATGATTTTAATCAATTTCTGATTGTTGGTTCTGGTATCTTCGCATTTGTGATATTTTGGTCGCAAATGCGGCCATCGCATTTGTGAAGGCAGCTCGCATTTGCGAAGCCTGGGCGACTGGGCAGTTTTCGCATTTGCGATGAGGCTACCGAATTTGCGAAAAACTGTTCTTCACTTTTGTGAAATACTTCGTCGCAAATGCGAATTTAGCAGAAATCCCTCATGTTCGCAATTGCGACATTTTTTCGTATTTGCGAGGGTAGCATTTGCGAACCCCCAGTCGCAAATACGACATCTGCAGCCTGTTAAGTGCTGGGGATTCTGAGTTTTTACTTATTTTTAATATTTTTGAACCCTAGCTTCGAGGTGAGGCGATTTTGAGAGGGGATTTTCATACTAAAACATTGGGTAAGTATCTTTATTAAATTTCCAACTATATTTCATTACTTATTACAAGTTTTAACATCAAATTCATGGGAAAACTTGGGGATTTAGTCAAAGTTTTGAAAAATAAAAATTTTGGTTTTGAGAGTCGAATAGGACTCACATTTGAAAACAAAGCTCATATTTGGACTCGTGAGGCTATGGTAGTCAAGACCTACCGTTGGACCCAGGTTTTGATCGAGCGGGCCCGAGGTTTGACTTTTGTTGAATTTTTTGGAACTGAATAAAAATCACAGCTTTATTAATTGAAATTATTTTCTCTTGCATCGTGTAACGTATTCAAGTCATCATTGGATAGATTGTGTCGAGCGGAGGTGAATTTGTAGGGAAAACGGCTAAGTTGAGCGTTGATTCAGCCGAATCGAGGTAAGTGTTTTGCCTAACTTTTTTGAGGGAATTTTTCCTCCTATTTTCTATTATTTTCTACATACGGGGGTGATACATATGTGAGGTGACGAGCATATATGTATGTGCCGGTGTTAATCATGCTCGGGGGTAGATGATGTTATATTTGTGTCTTGTAGAATTACGTACCTTCCTTGCTTCATGCCTCACTTGATTTACAGATATTAAGAACGTAGCATAAAATGTTAAAAATAAAGACCTAGCCTAAGAACTTGATCAAACTGGATAGAATTTTGGGAATACATTGATGTGTCTTGCTCGGTCGTCTCTATGCGCGATCACTACTACCTTGCTATGGCCAATATTTTGGGATGCTGGATTATATACCTGTGTTGCTAATGAATTGTGAAATTTGTGGAAGTACTTGAATTATGTGGACCTTGAGGGTTCATTGAATCATTGTTGTCTTGTAAAGTAGTAATTGAGAAATTTATTTGGAATATTCGTTGATCACTCTCCTCGATGTTATATATATATATATACTTCCTTCCTTGCCATTTTATTGATATTCGCATGCTTTGTAAGGAAGAGTGTAAAGCACAAAGGGTGATGCCGTGCCATTTTATATTCATTATCATATGAGGAAGAGTTCAAAGCACGTAGGGTGATGTCGTGCCATATTATTGAGAGTAAAAGCACGAAGGGTGATGCCGTGCCATATTATTTAGAGTAAAAGCACGAAGGGTGATGTCGTGCCATATTATTGAGAGTAAAAGCACGAAGGGTGATGCCGTGCCATATTATTTAGAGTAAAAGCACGAAGGGTGATGTCGTGCCATATTATTGAGAGTAAAAGCACGATGGGTGATTCCGTGCCATATTATTGAATGTAAAAGCACGAAGGGTGATGTCGTGCTATATTATTGAGATTAAAATCACGAAGGGTGATGTCGTGCCATATTATTGAGAGTAAAAGCACGAAGGGTGATATCGTGCCATATTATTGAGAGTAAAAACATAAAAAGTGTTGTCGTGTCATTGCATTTATACTTTTATATTTTTGTATCATTGCGAGGTCATGACACGAAGGGTGTTTCCGTGAAAGTGAGGACGAGAGACATGCATTATGTTATGATATTCTTTTCTTGTAGATATCTTCATGTCTTACCTTGAATAGTTACTGTCGTATTTATCATTCTCATGCGACATGTTGTCACTGTTATATCCTTATCCTCTGTCTTAATCGTTGTTGTGTTTCCTATGCCTTATATTTGTTTACCTTGTAAACATCCTTCCTACTTCTTGCTATTATGATTGCATCTATGTCATATCTGTTTGTTTGCACTTAGATGCGAGTTTTCTTCCATGTTGGCCATTCACGCTCTATTTGTTGCATTATAAAGAACATGTACCCTCTTCCATTTTATTATTTGTTATACCTAGCTTCACGCCTCAATCATGTTAGTTAGATGAAAAGACAACCTTTATTTCCTAATTTTGGTCATTAACTATATGCTCTCTGCTTAGTCTGTTACTGATGTCCTTTTGTACATTCATTTTATTATTACTGCTTGCATATTCCCTTCCTTGTCATTTCTATTATCGGTATTTCTATCATTTGTTTGGTACTTTTTTACGAATATATGGTGAGGATGAGATAAATGCATGAAGGGTGTTTCCGTGCCGTTATATTTGATGTCTTGAGTACTTCGTTCACACTATGAAAGTTTTGAGGTGATTGTTGTGGTTCATGGGCTTTCGCTCTAAGGGAAGGGCCAGTTAAGATGTTGGAAACTGTTGAATTATGATTATTTCTGGTACTCTTTTATTATTTTGTATAATTGCATTGTGTACTCTATTCTATTATGTTGTTGTATAGTTTTATTGCTAGTTTACATTATAGTGTTTATTACTGAGCAGACTATTGGAGCGGAGCTGCTGAAGAAGTCGGGGGATGACTCTGAAGATGTTTGTGTATTCTGGATAGAAGTTGCCATTAGTCCTTGGTAGTTTTAGACCTTATTAATCTGTTCATGTAGTTTTCAAACAGAACGTGTATTTATTCATACTAGCTTTGTATATTCTAAGTCATAGAAGCTCATGAGTCGTACTACTAGTTTTTGTGTAAATTTTTAAAAGTTCAGGTGAATCCTAATTTAATTTTCGATAAGTTTATTTTGTTGTTCCTTTTATTAATTGGCTTACCTAGTGGGTCAAGTTAAGTGCCATCACGACCTGTGATTTTTGGGTCGTGACAATTATTAATAGTATTGCCACCCAATTTTTCATTAGCACTAAGAACATCATTAAAGTCACCTCCCAAAAGCCAAGGGCCTTTGTATGAATTATGCAAGTCTATAAGATTACTCCACATGATATTTCTAAAAATTTTATTAGTACTAGAATACATAGCACTAAATATCCAAGATTGTGTGTGAAATTACCTCAATTGTAGCACTAATTTCTTGATTCCTACGAACGAAGTTATGGACAGCAACCACAATATGATCCAACAGAATTACCATCCCTCCTGACTGGCCTTGAGCTAGGATTTTGTAACGACCTGGCCGGTCTTTCTGAGAGTAATAGCCGTGTTTCTCCCATTTCTGCTTCTCTATGTGTTGTTCAGTCTTATTATGTTACTTTGGGTTGGTTGGTCCGAGTTCGGAGTGATTTTGGAAGGGAATGAGACACTTAGTCTCTTAATTTGGAAATTTAGTTGGAAAAGTCAACCGAAAGTTGACTTATGAGTAAACGAGCTCGGATTAGGGTTTTGATGGTTCAGATAGCTCCGTTAGGTGATTTTGGACTTAGGAGTGTGTTCGGAATGTTATTTAGAGGTTCGTGGTAGAATTAAGCTCGAAATTGGCAAAATTGGAAATTTGGCGATTTCCGGTCGGCAATGGAAAATTAGATATCGGGGTCGGAATAGAATTCCGGAAGTTGGAGTAGGTTCGTAGTGTCATTTGTGACGTGTGTGCTAAATTTGAGGTTATTCGGACGAGGATTGGTAGGTTTTGGCATCGTTTGCGGAATTCGGGAGTTCAAAAGTTCTTAGGCTTGAATCCGAGGGTAATTTGGTATTTTTGATGTTGTGTTGAGTGATTAGAAGGCTCGACTAAGTTTATATGATGTTATGGGATGTGTTGGTATGATTCGTCGAGGTCCCGAGGGACTCGGGTGAGTTTCGAGGTGGTTTCGAACCATTTCTAGGCCATTTTTAGCTGCTACTTTTTTGCTACAGCAGTGTGCTACGCGATCGGGGAATTGGTCGCATTCGCGATGAGTAAAATGAGAGAAAATAGCCATTGAATCGCGATCGCGAAAGGCCTTTCGCGATCGCGTAGAGGAAATTTTCTGCTGCACTGACCCGACTTTGGAAGCTTGTATCTTGAAATCTATAAGGAATTTTGAGATGATCCGAAACAGAAAGTTATAGATCTTTGGGTCTAGTTTTCAGCAAAATCAAACCATTTGCAATTTGGAAATTTGTACAAAAAGTTATGACTATTATACTAGAGGCTGTCTGGAAGAGCTGGGCATTTGTTCTTCGCGATCGCAAAGCATTTTCCGCGATCGCGAAGGAAAAATTTTGGGCTGAGAAAATTTGTGCTTCGAGATTGCGAAGAATTTTCCGTTATCGCAATGAGTAAATACCTGGGTAGAAGCTATATATCGAGGTTTCGGCCATTTTTAACATATTTGGAGCTATGGAGCTCGGATATAAGCGATTTGTGAGGCGATTTTTGAGGCAATTTTCACCATATAGAATGGGGTAATTGATTTCTATCTAATTTTGGTCAAAATCCATGATTATCACTTTAATTTCATCATTTAATTTGTGATTTGAGATGGAAAATTGGAGAAAATAGGGAACAATTCTTGAGTTGGATTTTTGGGGTTTTGAATGAGATTTTGTTATTCGATTGGAGTAAATTTGATATGGTTGGACTCGTGAGTGAAAGAGGTTTCTAGTTTTGTAATTTTTTTTGGATTCCGAGACGTGGGCTCAGGGGTTGGGTTTGGCCAATTTCGGGATTTGTGATGTAATTTGATAATTTTTATGTGGGCTTCGTTCCTTTAGCATATGTTAATGATATAATACTGATTTTGGATAGATTCGGGGTGATTTGAGGCCGAATCGAGCGGCAAGGGCATCGCGGAGTAGATTTTTGTCTAGTTCGAGGTAAGTAATGATTGCAAATCTAGTCTTGAGGGTATGAAACCCCGGATTTCACATTGTCTTTACTATTTTGAGGTGACGCACATGCTAGGTGATAGGCGTGTGGGCGTGCACCGTTGGGGATTGTTACTTGGTCCGTCCCGTAGCAACAATAAAGTCGCGTATTTGACTTAAATTATATGATACTATGTGTTTTAGAAAGAATTTCCTATAAATTGGGTTGAATGCCATATTTGGGCCTTGTGCCGGAGCTGTTTGGACCCTTAGGGGCCTTTTCTAATTATCATCTCACTGTTTTGATTTAAGATCTATACTCAGTCATGTTATTTTTACTGATTTCATAACTCAGTCTTTATTACCCCATGTTGATGCATATAAAATGTTATTTTGGGCTGAGCACCCTGTTTTTACCGATAGCCCGAGTGGCTTGAGAGGTTTATGACTAAGTGAGGCCGAGGGCCTGTTTTTGTGAGGATATATATGAGATCGGGCTGCACATTGCAGCAGGTTGTTACTGATTCATAATTTTTGAGGCAGAGGGCCTGATTAATTTATGCCACGAGGAGGCTTGTTATAGCGCTTGGGTTGTGGGTGCCCCTCCGGAGTCTGTACACCCCAGTGAGCGCGGGTACCCTGAGTGAGTGATATGATGTTTTTACCAAGGGGCTGTTCTTGATTCATGTTATGCCCGAGGGGCTGTTGATGATTCATGTTTGCCCGAGGGGCTGTGTACGAGTGATGTTTGCCCGAGGGGTTGTTTATGATTCATGTTTTCCCGAGGGGCTGTGTACGAGTGATTTTTGCCCGAGGGGCTGTTTATGATTTATGTTTACCGAGGGGCTGTACACGAGTGAGTTTTTCCCGAGGGGCTTATTATGTTTTCATCATTTTTACTCATTGTTTTATCACTTTGTTTGAAGACTATTGAAAGATGTTTTAAATGGTTTTACTGAAACTGGATTTAAATGAGCTGAGTTGATTCAAAACCCTGATTTTTAAAGTTTGTTGTGTTCTACTGAGATTTCATGATATGAACTGTATATGTTTTATTGCTCGTCACTATTGCTCAGTCTTTATTTACTTTTATTACTTACTGAGTTGGCGTACTCACATTACTCCATGCACCTTGTGTGCAGATCCTGGGCTTTCTGGATGTGTTAGTAAGTGTTGATTTCATCCGTCGTGGATCTGTTGGAGTTAGCATGGCTATCGCGGCCCTGCTCTTCTCCTCCTATAATCCTATAGATGTTATTAGTGGGTTTCCATATTGGATTGGTCTTAGTATTATCGGACAGTTCTTAGTAGGTGCTCATGACTAGTGACACCTCGATGTCGACTATTCTTTCCGCACTATTGTTTTGATTTAAACACTTTATGAAGGTTTGTTGTTAAATAGCTTTAATTTTATTTTAAGAATGAAAATATTTATTGGTTTTGGTAATGTGTCGGTTTGCCTAGTACTACGGTAGGCACCATTACGACATGGTAGTTTGGTAGCACAGCCTAGGTTACTGCCACGACCCCAAATCCTAAGCCGACTGTGATGGAGCCTAACATGGAACTAGGCTAGCCAACAATCACATACTAACATAATATTTTCATAATTTCCAATAAGATTCCGATATATCACAAAATTCTTTCCCTTAAGCAGTTCACATCAACAAAATGAATAAAACAGTTTATACACTATCCCAAAACGTGGAGTCAACCGTCATGAGCATCTACGAGTAGTACAAAATAAACCTACTGTCATAATACATCAAGACTCAGAACGAGGAACTAAATACAAACAAGAAATGGGAAAAGAGATGATGTGGACGCTGAACAGCTACCTCGAAGACCCAACTCAGGCTCCGCAAGAGGGAAGAAAACTATCATATCATATCCTCACAATCAATCCCTCGGTCTCACTCAGTCAGAAACTCTCAAAAATCTCCTCGGGCTATCCGTAAAACGGGGTACTCCACCCAAAACCATCATTTTATATCTCAAAACAGTGTAAATAAGGTTGAGTTTCGAAATCAGTTAAACATAATATGACTGAGTGTAAATTATAAGTTAACACAGTGAGGAAATAGTAGTAAAAGCTCCCAATGGGTCTAAAGAAGTCGGCACAAGGCCCCAAACATGGCTTACATCCCAAATATAACAATAGTCTTAAAAAGACAATTTAACATACGATTTAAAAGTAAATACGTAACTCAATAGTTGCCACGGGAAGGACCAAGTCCAAATCAAAAATCAGTGCACGCCACACACTCGACATCCGACATATGCGCCACTCCCAAAATAGTGAGAAAATACGAAGTCCAGGGTTTCATACCCTCATGACAAGATTTACAATCATTACTTACCTCAAACCAACCCAAATACTAAACCGCGATGCTCTTGCCTCCCGAATCGTCTCCCGATTGCTCCGAATCTAACCAAAACCATATTAATATCATCAATATACGCTAAAGGAACAAGGCCCACTCGAAAATTATCAAAATAAGGCACAATTCCCGAAATTGGCCAAACCCGACCCTCGGGCCCACGTCTCGAAATTCTATAAAAATTGCATCACAAGAATCCTTATCCTTTCCCGGGTCTATACATATAAAATGCATCGTATCCGACCACAATTGACACCTAAATTCCTTAATTATAAGCCTCAATTTCCCAAGCCCTAAACTACCAATTTATGCCATTAAATTCCAGTAATTCCAAGCCTAATCTGTCAAATATCAAAATAGAATCGAGTTTTTAGTCCAAGAAACTTACCCCCACAGAAGTCCCTCGAAATCCCTCTTCAATTTGCTCCCAAAATGCCTCAGCCCGCATGCAAAAGTGATGAAAGTGTCAAAAATTCGCGACGACAGTTATCTATACTTCCTGCCCAGTGAAACTGCATCTGCGGCCTTCTCTCCGCACCTGCGGTCCCAGGTGCGCACCTGCGGAAATCCTCTTAAGGCCCATTCCTCGCACCTACGGTGAATCACCCGCACATGCGGCTTTGCAGGTGCGGTCCAAATCTCGCACCTGCGACTTTCCTTCAGCCCGGCCAAATTCCGCACTTACGCTCCACTTACCCCATCTGCGGACTCGCAGGTGCGGCCCAAACCTCCAATTCTGCGGTTCCTTCCCAGCTCCCCCAATCTCGCACCTGCGCATGCTGGCCCGCACCTGTGGCCACACCAGAAGCCTGGCACCAACAGCTCCTTTAGCTGCATTTTTTTTTCCAACTAAAATCCTTCCGATGACTATCCGAAATCATCCCGAGCCCCCCAGAACCCCAACCAAAAACACAAACAAGTCCCATAACCTTATTCAAACTTAATCGAGCCTTTGAAACACCCAAAACAACGCAAAAACACAAAGATCACATCAGATTCAAGCCTATGAACTTTGAGATTTCTAAATTTCGCCAATGATGCCGAAACCAATCGAAACACGTCCGAATAACCTGAAAAATTGAACACACGTCCAAAATGACACTAAAAACTTGCTACAACCTCCGGAATTCAATTCCGACCCCGATAGCTAATTTTCCACTACCGACCAGAAATCGCCAAAAACTCAATTTCGCCAAATCAAGCCTAATTCTACTCTGGACATCAAAACCACATTTCGAACACACTCCTAAGTCCTAAATAACCTCACGAAGCTATCAGAACCATAAAATCTACATTCCGAGGTGGTTTACCAATAAGTTAACTTAGTTGACTTTTCCAACTATTAATCCAGTTTAAGAGACTAAGTGTCCCATTTCTTACCACGACCACCCCGAACCTGAACCAACTGACCCAACATATCATAATAAGTCTAAACAATATATAATAAAGAAGAAACATGGGAAATGTGGCTAATCTCACGGAAAGACCGGTCGGGTCGTTGCATCATCCCCCTCTTACACACACGTTTGTCCTCAAACGAGTCTAGAAACATACCTGAAGTCTCAAATAAGTGAGGATATTTGCTCCGAATCTCCCGCTCGGTCTCCCAGGTGGGATCCTCCACCGGTTGTCCTCTCCATTGAACCTTCACTTAAGCTATATCCTTAGACCTCAACTTTATGACTTGACGACCCAAAATAGCCACTGACTCTGCCTCATATGACATATCACCCTCGAGCTGAACCTTGCTGAAGTTCAAAACATGAGATGGGTCACCAACATACTTCCGGATCATCGAAACATGGAACACCGGATGAATACTCGATAAGCTGGGTGGCAAGGCAAGTCTGTAATCCACCTCACCAATCCTCTGCAGCACCTCAAATGGCCCAATGAACCGGGGACTCCGCTTTCCCCTCTTCCTGAACCTCAGAACGCCCTTCATGTGTGACACCTTCAGCAGCACCTTCCCCCCAACCATGAAAGACATATCTCGGACCTTCCGGTCCGCATAACTCTTCTGCCTAGACTGCATTCTACGAAGCCGCTCCTGAATCAACTTCACCTTACCCAACGCATCCTGAACCAAGTATGTGCCCAATAGCCTAGCCTCGCCTGGCTCAAACCAACCAACCGGAGATCTACACCTCCTACCATATAAAGCCTCATACAGAGCCATTTGGATACTCGACTGATAACTATTATTATATGCAAACTCCGCAAGGGACAGAAAATGGTCCCATGAACCCCCGAAATCAATGAAACACGCACGCAACATGTCCTCCAGAATCTGAGTAGTGCGCTCCGACTGCCCGTCGATCTGAGGATGAAACAATATGTTCAACTCAAACTGAGTACCTAATTCTCTCTGCACGGCCCTCCAAAACTAAAATGTGAACTGGGTACCTCTGTCGGAAATGATAGAAACTGGAACCCCATGCAATTGGACAATCTCCCTGATATAAATCTCAGCTAACCGCTCCGAAGAATAAGTAGTACCAACAGGAATGAAGTGCGGGGACTTGGTCAGCCGATCCACAGTAACCAATTTAGCATCAAACCTCCTCGAAGTCCGTTGGAGCCCAACTACAAAGTCCATGCTGATCTGCTCCCACTTCCACTCCGGATTACCTAATCTCTGAAGCAATCCACCCGGTCTTTGGTGCTCATAGTTGACCTGCTGACAGTTGAGACACCGAGCCACGAACTCAACAATATCCCTCTCCATCTGCCTCCACTAATAATGCTGTCTCAGATCCTAATACATCTTCACGCCACCCGGATGGATAGAATACCGCAAAATATGGGCCTCTTCTAGAATCAAATCTCGGAGCCCATTCACATTGGGCCCATCATCACCAACAACCACATCCCTGGCATCGACTCGACAGACCCTGTCCTGAAGAACGAGCAAGTTTGGATCATTATACTGGCGTGCTCTAATATTATCATAAATTGAAGACCTGGAGGATATGAAAGCCAATACTCGTGGGGGCTCTGATAGATCCAATCTCACCAACTGACCCGCTAAATACTGAACATCAAGTGCTAAAGGTCGCTCTATCATTCTAGACACCCCAAACTCTCTGCTGTGCGACTCAGGGCATTGGCCACTACATTGGCCTTCCCCGGATGATATAGAATAGTGAGGTCATAATCCTTGAGAAGCTCCAAAAATCTCCTATGACGCAAATTCATATCCTTCTGCTTAAGCAGATGCTGCAAACTACAGTGATTAGTGAAAATCTCACAATGCACTCCATACAAATAATGGCGCCAAATCTTCAAGGCGTGGACAATGGCTGCTAGGTTAAGATCATGCACTGGATAGTTCTTCTCGTGCAACTTCAACTGTCTGGAAGCATAGGAAATCACCCTACCGTCTTGCATCAAAATCACTCCAAGGACAACTCTCAAGGCGTCATAGTAAACTTTATAAGAACCTGAACCCGTAGGCAAAACCAACACCGGAGATGTAGTCAAAGCTGACTTGAGCTTCTGAAAGCTGTCCTCACACTTCTCCGTCCACCTGAACGGAGCACCCTTCTGGGTTAGTCTAGTCATAGGTCCTGAAATAGATGATAATCCCTCTACAAAACAGCGATATTACCCTGCCAAACCAAGGAAACTGCGAATCTCGGTGGCTGATGATGGTCTAGGCCAGCTCTGCACCGCCACTATCTTCTTCAGATCAACCTGAATACCCTCAATGGACACCACGTCCCCTAGAAAGCTACTGAATCAAGCCAGAACTCACACTTCAAAGATTTTGCATACAACCTCTTCCCCCTCAGATTCTGAAGCACACTCCTCAGATGCTGCTCATGATACTCCCGAGATCGGGAATATACCTAGATATCGTTAATAAACACAATGATGAAGGAGTCAAGATAAGGCTGGAACACACTGTGCATCAAGTGCATAAAGGCCACTGGGGCATTGGTCAGCCCGAATGACATAACCAGAAACTCATAATGACCATATCTAGTCTTGAAGGAAGTCTTTGGGATGTCGGGCCCCTGAATCTTCAACTGATGATAGCCAGAACGCAAGTCAATCTTGGAAAATACCCTGGCACCCTGTAACTGATCAAACAAGTCATCTATACGAGGCAAGGGATACCGATTCTTCACCGTAACCTTTTTCAATTGCCGATAATCAATACACATACGCATAGAACCATCCTTCTTCTTAACAAACAACACCGGTGCACCCCAAGGTGACACACTAGGCCGGATGAACCCCTTATCTAGGAGTTCTTGAAGCTGCTCTTTTAATTCCTTCAGCTCTGCTAGTGCCATACGATAAGGTGGAATAGAAATAAGCTAAGTGACTGGCACTAGGTCAATACCAAAATATATGTCCTTGTCAGGTGGCATACCTGGCAGGTCGGCGGGAAACACGTACCGAAAATCACGGACCACAGGAACCGAATCAATAGCGGGAGTCTCACCACTAACATCTCTCAGAAAATCCAAATACGATAAATACCCCTTTTCAACCATACGTTGAGCCTTCAGGTAAGAAATCACCCTACTAGGCACATACTCAGAAGAACCTCTCCACTCAACCCTAAAAAATCCTGGCAAGCTAAGGTCACAGTCTCAGTGTGACAATCAAGAACAGCATGACACGGAGATAGCCAATCCATGCCCAATATCACATCAAAATCAACCATGCTGAGTAACAACAGGTCCACTTGGGTCTCCGACACCCAATAGATATCACACATGACCGATACACACGGTCCATAACAATAGTATCGCCCACCGGAGTCGACACATGAAACGATACAAATAGAGACTCATGGGGCATTTCCAAATAATGGGCAAACTATGAAGAAACATAGGAGTACGTAGAACCATGGACAAATAAAGCCAAAGCATCTCGGCGACAGACTGAGACAATACCTGTGATCACTACATCAGAGGCCATAGGATTTGGTCTGGCTGGAAGTGTATAGATACGAGCCTGGCCTCCACCTACACGACCTCACCTCTAGTGCGGCCCTAGCGTTCTGGCCCCCACCCCTAGCTGTCTGGGAGGGTGGTGAAGTAACTGGAGCCGAAGTCGAGGGCTGGCCCCTCTACTGAGAAGAACCACCAAAATGACGGGGACACTGTCTCCACATGTGCCCAAACTTTGTGCACTCAAAACAACTCCCTGGAGCTGGAGACGGGAACTGAAAGAAACCCCTGGCACCAGAATGGCCACTAGAAAAATCATGCATAGAGGAACCCTAAACTAGTGGTGCTTGAGCTGCGCTCTGGGCTGGAAGGGCACTGAATGAAGAATGGCCCGGCTGAGAACTGCGGGGGACCATGCCCTGAAGATGCACCACTATAGGCTGGGCCTACTGGCTGAGGAGGCCTGAATGAACAACCTTTACCATGCTGAAACTTCCCTCTGGAAGGAGCACCACTAGAACTACTTGATCCATGAGGCCTCTTGGCCTCGCTCTCCTCCCGCTCCCAGCGGCGAGCCGACTCAATATCTCGAGCAATATCAACAACCTGCTCGAAGGTAGTACCTGATACCCTATCCCTAGTTATCAAAAGGCGGAGCTGATAAGTGAGGCCATCCACGAACCTCCTAATCCTCTCCCTATCAGTAGGGACCAACTCGGTGGCATGACAAGCCAACTCTGAAAACCGCATCTCATACGGCGTCACTGATAGCTCCCTCTGACGCAGCTACTCAAACTGCCTGCGTTGCTCCTCCCTATGAGACTGGGGTACATACTTCTCCAAGAAGATAGTGGAGAACTGCTGCCAGGTGAGGGGTGCTGCACCAACAGGCCTACGCCTCTCGAATGACTCCCACCAAGTAAAAGCAGCCCCATAAAATAGAAAAGTAGCAAACGAGACCCCACTGGTCTCCAGAATCCCAGCAGTACGAAGCATCCTCTAACACTTATCCAGAAAACCCTGGGCATCCTCGCCCTCAGCACCACTGAATGTCGGAGGTTGAAGCCTACTGAATCTCTCCAGCCTACGTTGCTCATTATCTAGCATAGCTGGAACCACGAAGTCCTGAACTAGAGAAACCGCTAGGCTAGAACTGCCACCGGTGTCTGAAGGCCCTGTGTAACCTGCTCAGTTATTCGGGCAGCTGGAGTTTGAGTGCCTCCCCCGGCCTGAGAAGTAGCAGCAGTAGATACAGCATCTGCCTGGGCAAGGCTAGTACATACTGTCAAGATCTAAGCCAGGGTCTCCTGAAGACCCGGAATAACAATGGGCACTGCCGGTGCCTGATCCTGTCCCGCTGGAATATCTACGGCAGGAACCTGATCCTGAATGGTAGGTGGACCCTCTGGTGCTACCCCGGCTGTTGTTTGGGCTTGTCCCCTACCTCTACCACGGTCTCGACCTCTCGCTGGTCTAGCTGGTGTCTGGTCACCCTGATCGGTAGCGCGAGTCCTCACCATCTGTGAGAGAATGAAACAACAAAAGTTTAAATATCTAGAATCCACAAAATAGCACGACAAAATTCAAGAAAATGAGATTTTTCCTAAGGGTTCTACAGACTCTCGAAGATAAGTACATACATCTCCGTACCAATCTGCAAGACTCTACTAAACCTGCTCATGACCGTTGAGTCCTATGTAACCTAGGCTCTGAGGCCGACTTGTCACGACCCCAAATCCTAAGTCGGGCGGGATGGCGCCTAACATGGAACTAGGCTAGCCAACAATCACATACTGACATAATATTTTCATAATTTCCAAACGGTTCCAATATATCACAAAATTCTTTCGCTTAAGTAGTTCACAACAACAAAATGAATAAAACAGTTTATAAAGTACCCCAAAACCTGGAGTCAACTGTCATGAGCATCTACGAGTAGTACAAAATAACCCTACTTTCATAATACATCAAGACTCGGAACGAGTAACTAAATACAAACAATAAATGGGAAAAGAGATGCTGTGGACGCTGAACAGCTACCTCGAAGTCCCAGCTCCGGCTCCGCAAGAGGGAAGAAAACTAGCGCTCGGTACCAGCGCCTATATCTGCACATAGGGGTGCAGGGAGTAATGTGAGTACTCCAACTTAGTAGTAATGAAAATAAATCAAGTCTAAGCAGTAAGAAACACATAGGATAAAATCATCAATTCACAATAAACATAGCCTTTCTTTCCAACAGCGTATACATTAAATCAACATGCTTTAAAAGCCAACTTCAGTAAAAATCCTTTGAAAAGTGTGATTTCAAACAATTTCAGAAAAATACCCAAAGAGTTTAGTGCAAAATGAAATAAATCATAAATAGCCCCTCGGGCCAAAACATGAATCATAAATCGCCCCTCGGGAAAATCATCACCCAGAATCCGTCGCTCAGCATACCGCACAATCAATCAGTATCAGCCCCTCGGGAAACCTCACTGTCACTCATGCCTCCCAATCACTCGTCACTCGCACTCAGTAGGTTCCTGCACTCGCTGGGGGTGTGTACAAACTCCGGAGGGGCTCCTTCGGCCCAAGCACTAATATCAAGCCACCTCGTGGCATATCATATTTAAAGGTAAATACGCAAATCAATAGTTGCCACGGGAAGGACTAAGTCCAAATCCAAAATCAGTGCATGCCACACACTCGTCATCCGGCATGTGAGCCACTCTCAAAATAGTGAGAAAATACGAAGTCCGGGGTTTCATACCCTCAGGACAAGATTTACAGTCATTACTTATCTCAAACCAACCCAAATACTAAACCGTGATGCTCTTGCCTCCCGAATCGGCTCCCGATTACTCCGAATATAATCAAAACCAGATTTATATCATCAATATACGCTAAAGGAACAAGGCCCACTGGAAAATTATCAAAATCAGGCACAATTCCCGAAATTGGCCAAACCCGGCATTCGGGCCCACGTCTCATAATTCTATAAAAATCACATCACAAGAATCCTTATACTTTCCCGAGTCTATAAATATAAAATGCATCAAAGTCCGACCATAATTGACCCCTAAATTCCTTAATTATAAGCCTCAATTTCCCAAGCCGTAAACCCCCAATTTATGCCATTAAATTCCCTAATTCCAAGCCTAATCCGTCAAATATCAACATAGAATCGAGTTTTTAGTCCAAGAAAAATACCTCCACAGAAGGCCCTCGAAATCCCTCTTGAATTTGCTCCCTAAATGCCTCATCCCGCATTCAAAAGTGATGAAAGTGCCAAAAACTTGCGAAGACAGTTACTTATTCTTCCTACCCATTGAAACCGCATCTGCGGCCTTCTCTCCGCACATGCGGACCCGCAACTACGGTCCAAGATACGCACCTGCGGTAATCCTCTTAATTCCCGTTACTCGCACCTGCGGTGAATCACCCGCACTTGCGGCTTCGCAGGTGCGGTCCAAATCTCACACCTGCGACTTTCCTTCAGCCCGGCCAAATTCTGCACCTGGGCTCCACTTACTGCATCTGCGGACTCGCAGGTGCAGCCCAAACCTCCGCTTCTACGGTTCCTTCCCATCTCCCCCAATCTTGCACTTGTGCATGCTGTCCCGCACATGCGGCTACCCTTCCGCAGGTGCGGCCACACTAGAAGCCTGGCACCAACAGCTCCTTCAGCTGCATTTTTTGCAACTAAAATCCTTCCAATGACTATTCGAAATCAGCCTCAGCCCCCCGGGACCCCAACCAAAAACACAAACAAATCCCATAAGCTTATTCAAACTTAGTCGAGCTTTTGAAACACAAAAAACAACGCTCTAACACCAAGATCACATCGGATTCAAGCCTATGAACTTTGAGATTTCTAAATTTTGCCAATGATGCCGAAACACGTCTGAATGACCTGAAAATTTGCACACATATCCAAAATGACACTACAAACCTGCTCCAACCTCCAGAATTCCATTCCGACCCCGATAGCTAATTTTCTACTGCCGACCGAAAATCGCAAAAAACTCAATTTCGCCAATTCAAGCCTAGTTCCACTCCGGACATCAAAACCACATTCCGAAGACACTCCTAAATCCCGAATCACCTCACGAAGCTATTCGAACCATAAAATCTATATTCCAAAGTCGTTTACCAATAAGTCAACTCCCAGTTGTCTTTTCCAACTATTTAGCCAGTTGAAGAGACTAAGTGTCTCAGTTCTTACCACGACCACCCCGAACCCGAACCAACCGACCCAACACATCATAATTAGGCTAAAAACACACAATAAAGAATAAATAGGGGAAATATGGCTAATCTCATGGAACAACCGGCCCGGTCGCTAATCTCAGGGGCTATTTATGATTCATGTTTGCCCGAGGGTCTATATAAGAGTGATGTTTGCACGAGGGGCTGTTTATGATTTATGTTGCCCAAGGGGCTGTACACGAGTGGGTATTGCCCGAGGGGCTTATTATGTTCATCAGATTTACTCACTGTTTTATCATTTCGTTTGAAGACTGTTGAAAGATGTTTTAAATAGTTTTACTGAAACTGCATTTAAATGAGTTGAGTTGATTCAAAACCCTGATTTTAAAAGCCTGTTGTGTTCTATTGAGATTTCATGATATGAAATATATATGTTTTATTGCTCGTCACTACTGTTCAATCTTTATTTACTTTTATTACTTCTGAGTTGGCGTACTCACATTACTCCTTGCACCTTGTGTGCAGATCCAAGGGTTTCTGGATGTTCTAGTAAGTGTTGATTTCATCTGTCGTGCATCTGTTGGAGTTAGCAAGGTAGCCGCATAGCGATCGCAGCCCTACTCTTCTCACTCTCATCGTCCTATAGATGTTATTAGTGGGTTTCCATATTGTATTGGTCTTAGTATTATCGGAGAATTCTTAGTAGGTGCTCATGACTAGTGACACCCCGATGTCGGGTTTTTTTTCCGCACTGTTGTTTTGATTTAAACACTTTATGAAGGTTTATTGTTAAATAGCTTTAATTTTATTTTAAGAATGAAAATATTGATTGGTTGTGGTAATGTGTCGGCTTACCTAGTACTATGATAGGCGTCATCACGATAGGGTAGTTTGGGTCGTGAGAGATTTCTATCATATCAGAGAAACCAAAAGGATTGAGAAGATGTAGGTGATTATCCATCTTGGTCTCAAGAAGGGTCACCGCACTAGGATGATTTGTGTCGACCATTTGTCTGAAGTTCAACCTAAAATCTTCGTTTTTTGCTCCACGAGTATTCCAAATTATGAAGGTGGTGGCTCTATTCATATTGAAGGTTTGGTTGTGGATTTCCCCATTCTCCCATACCCTTGATGCATGCATCGAGTTCCTTCTCTGAAATGGTATAAGGATCATTGCATGTTGACCCACTGTTGGGTCTGCTCGAGGTCTTATGTCCATTGTACACTTGTAGAGTGACATTGGACGGAAAAGAATCTACCTCTCCTCTTGCATCTCCATGAATAGAAAGACCTTTACCTCGTCGAGGTTTGAATAGATTTTCTGGTATTAAATTCACGGGATCTACCTCTTCCTCCATTACTTGTTCCATTGGCACTGGATTTTGATGTATTGGAGGTTGAGATTGAACTTTTTTCTGCATGTGGTATGTGTTTTGTGCATAATATGTATGTGTCTGCTCTGCATGTGCATTCCACTGGGTGAAGATTGGGTTGATGTTCGTCACCATATCTGGGGTGATAAAGGTAACTCTACTAAGGGAGTTGTGGTCTGTATTGGTACAAAGTAAGGGGGTAGATTCCATTCCCCCTCATTGTTTCGTGAGATTGGCAGGCATGTTTGGTGCAATAGGTTGAAGAACGTTGTTTATCCAGATTTGATTTATGTAATTGTCATTGCTAGACAAATACCTTCTGAGATGAGTTGGGCTAGATAATGGGAGTTTTGTAGTATGATCACTATTTCCCTGCCCTCCAACATGATGTTGAATGAGATGGACTACCCAATTTGGCCCATATCTACCAATGATAAAGGTTGATGATTTTGTGGTAATGGAGGTTGGATCAAAATCCTTGGATGGTTTGGAGTTTGAGTTTGTGGGGGTGGAATGTTTGTCATGGTTCGTGTGTTGTGATTTATACTATGAAGTTGGATCAGGCGATAATGCCTTCTGATTGAAATTGGGATTCTTGGCATTGTTTGTGGTTAAAGAAGGTTTTACAGTTGGTAGTATAATGTTTTTGGAAGCTTGAAAACCAGTTGATAAGTTCTTAATGATTAGGGGTTATATTTGCATGTCTTTGGTATGGTTTAGCATAAAGGTTTTAATAGGAAAGGGTGGGGATTGGTTTTGGGTTATGTGTACAATGGAACTGGCCATTTGTTGTGTTGTTGTTTCATTTTCTGCCAGGTGTTTTTGGGCAGAAGATGCATGCAAATATTCATCTTGCATGGTCATACAATGTTCCGTGTATGAGATTTAGATTGTGTGTTGATGGGATGTTTATTAGAAAAGTTATTGGATGTTGAGTAATTATTAGTGTATAGCGTGCAAGTTGGTAGGTTGGGTGCGGGGGTGGTCTTATGGGGTGAGATAGGGGGTCTGATGTGTCCTCTATTACTGGGTGGGTATTGTTGACATTATTAAGCTTAATTTTGTTATTAATGATTTTATTAGAATAAGTGGTGGATTCTTCCAAAACCATGTCTCCATCCTCAAGAGGTGAAAATTGGTTTTTGGTTTCTTATCTTGGTTGGAATGTTCTCCTGGTATTGGCAGGGATTGGAACGTGTTAGACATTAATTTATTCCTATACATAAATTTCTGAGAGGTCAGGTACTTACCAGTGTTGGCATGAAAGATGTTGACATTTGTACCGGCCACTGGAGTGTTCTCAACTGATTTTGTTGATTTTGTTGGAGTTTTCTTTCTTCCTTTGTGAAAGGAGACAGTCTTCCATTCTTCTTCCTTGTCTTCAATTGTGGGAGTTTCTTGGTTGTTGTTCATTTGCCTTGTTTCCACAGTAGTTTCCTTATGCTTAGTTTTGTTGCATTGTCTTGTGCTTTGACCACGGTAACCACAATTTTTGCAAAGTAGATTTTCATCCTCATAGAGTATATGTTGCTTGTGAGAGCCAATGAAGACAAAGGGTTTTACATGCTTTTCTAAAGGAAGTTCAACACATAAACGGGCATACCGACCTCTTAGAGCTGCTAAGGTGCATGCATCAATTTTAAGAAGTCTCCCTATTGTGCCTCCAAATTTTTGTAGTATTTCCCCACCATAAAATTCTATAGAAAGTTGAGGGAGTCGAATCCATATGGAAGTGAAGGTTTGTTTTGCCTGAGAGACCAAAAAATTTGATTTCGAATGTTGCATGGAGAGGAAGTGTCCAAATATGAACCATGGTCCATTTTGTAGTGTGTTCATCATGTTTTCTTCTTTATTGAAGCGCAAAATATAGCAGTCTTCTCCCAGGTCGATTAATGGAAAGGACTCTGATGGTTTCAAAAGTTCAATTAATTTTCTTTTTAAAACTTCATGGAGGATTCTTTTGCCATGTAATTTGATTATAAGGGAGAATCTCCATGGATAGTAGATTCTTTGCTTGTCCTCCGTAGTAACTGGGACAATGAAGGTGTTGTCATGTGAAGTCTCTAGTTGATTGTCATCGTAATTAGTAGTTGTATTAATACATGATATTTAAAAAGAAAAACTTTAACCTTTAATGCCTAAGCGAAACAGAGGAACTAAAGAAAAAAAATGTTTCAACAACTGTTAAATCAAAGCAACAAATTTATAGTTACACAATGTCCTCATATGAATATTATAAAATAGAAGATGGCCACTACCAAAAGATAATTAGTTGTTTTCTATTTTTAGAGTGCAGACCAAATTGTACCTGCTCAATCATAGATATAGCAGCCTTAGTAAATCACCAAAGGCGAGAGGCAAAGCAAAACCTGAGTTGGGACTTGTAATCGGGCAAAAATTATATCTATGAACAACACGGAAAACATAATTAGTGCATCCTTGGTACAAACAACTACAAGGATATAAACGAAAATTAGATAGAAATATTCTATTTTCTTTTAAAAAATCAAGAGCAAAGGGAAGGAATTATAATATAAGAAACCGTAAGAGATTCCCAATTTAGATTCAAAGCTTCATTTGAAAGAAAATAATGGAATCAACAAGAAATTAATAATCTAAAAAGGTGATTAATGAAGAAACCCTAATAATTTATAACTTCCTCTAGTTCTCCCTAAGCCACAGATTTCTAGCGAAGAAACCTCAAATACATCTTCTGACGACAATTTCGCGGGATGAATTGATGGTTTTAGGATAGATTGCATGAATCTGACAGTAAGTATGGTGAAATTATTGAAGTTGGGCGTCCATCGCTTCTGGTTTTGATGATAGCATAAGGTTCTCAAGTGGTGGGGTTAGTCGAGGAAACTAGTGTCACAATTGTAGGAGAGCAGCGTTCATGGAGGAGAGATTTTGGGGCTGTGACAAGGGCGTGACAGTGGTGGAACTATGGCGGAGAAGAGGGAGAGGTTGTGGCAGTGAGAAATGAATTGTGGTGTCTCGGTAAAGTAAAAGGAGTAGGTATTTACTAGACTAATAACATGTTCCAATAAAAGAATAAGTAACTTAAATGTTACCACAGATAGGTTTATTGCAACAATTATAAAACCCGTTGCAAAAAGTAACTCTACTGCAATTTGCAATTGTTGCGACATATTTGCTAAAAAAAAAAAAAAAAAAAAAAAAAAAAAAAAAAAAATAAAATAAAATAAAACCCTAAACCCTTTGGGTGCTCAAGAAGAGAACATCAGCGACAGCCATTGTATGGCCACCATGGTCATTTTGGCAGGCGGCCAGCCACCGGAACAGGCTGGTCTGCCCTCCCCCACCCTCGCCCCACCACCAGCGACCTTAAACAACACTAACCCAACCCTCCACGTCAACTGCCCAACCATTAGACTACTCCAAAATTCTGAAACCAGCCACACTCAATGAAACAGTGCAAAAAAAGTGCATTGTCGATCCAATTCAGTTGTGTCGACCAGTTATTCTTCAAGGACAACCAATGGTGAAATTCACAGAAGAAGAGGTTGATAGAATGAATGTGATCGAAGGCGNTGAACTACGTCGAATTGTGCCGATTCAATGTGGCATTAAAGGCGAGTGTAATATCGGTTTCCTTCGCGATAGACATGTATTAATACGATTGACGTTATGGCAAGATTTTATTGACTTCACATCGAAGAGCGTGTATTATGTAAAAGATAAGGCTAATTGTGAATACCAGTTAAGAACTTTGATTTATAATGCGAAATTCCGGGCCGGGGAGGAAACTTCAAAGGTAATGGCATGGATATCGTTTCCAAATTTACTGCCAACATTTTTCGTCAAGGAGTGTATTTTTTCATTAGCTGCTGCTGTGGGTAAGCCGCTTCATCTTGATATGGCTACGATTAATAAAA